>CABHPR010145782.1:36580-47662 GCA_902168415.1 Peromyscus melanophrys | reverse complement strand
AGCCAGAGAATCCAAGGCAGGAAGTAGATATAAAGCACTGGCATCCAAAATCTCTTGGGTCAAAACAGCTATTCATACTGTGAGTCAGCTCTGAGTCATCAGAAGTTAGTCTTTACTGCAACCAACAAAGCCCAACTATTATTTAAATTTATCAAATGAAACTTGTTTCACATCATTGACAGTACATATAGCAATGTATTAACAAGCTTGTTGCCTCTTCTCTCATGCTCTGAATAGTTTTTGCTTGTTGATGTTCCTATGTTGTTAAGTAGCTCTTGGTTGTGATACATCTGGATTTCTCAATTAAATTAGAACACAGGCCAAAATCAGCAATGAGGGCTTCTTTATGCCATACTTTTTATAGGTTATAGTATAGTCATTAAATGCTCAATAGGTATTTGTTGGTCGACAAGAACACATTTTCAAGTCTTTTTCTTTTCTTTTTTTTTAATCGTTTTTTTTTTTAAATTATCCATCTCTCATAAAATACATCCCAACTGCAGGCTTCCCTCCATCTACTCCTCTCAGCCTCCTCCCACCCCCTCACCACCCCAACATCCATTGTTCCTCTGTTTCCCTTCAAAAAAGAGTAGGCCTTCCAGGGATATCAATTGAACATAGCATAACAAGATACAATAAAACTAGGCAAAATACCCTCATATCAAGGCTGGATGAGGTACCACAGTAGGAGGAAAAGGGTCTCAAGAGCAGGGGAAAGAGTCAGAGATACCTCCACTTCTACTGTTAGGAGTCCCACAAAACCTCCATGGCAAACAACTACAATGCTGTATTTTCCTTTTGTGTTACAAGAGGGTGTGAAGCACGAATTCATATCCAGAATATCTCCAGTAAGGAATAGGAACTTTCACCCGTACATATATAACTCTCTATCTTCACTAGTTCTCCCCTAAGGTACAATCTATGTATGATATTTGGAGACATTGCTTATCCTTTTTCATCTCTTTGGTGAATTACTTTCCTCTTTGAACATCCATAAATTGTCTCTGGGATGCAGTTTTGGACAACTATATTTGCTTTGATTCCTAGCACTGGGATTAGAAGAACATATCTAGAAACAGTCCATCATATCATAAGATAATAACTTGCACATCAGTCAGAGATAAAATATTTTGTTCCTGGATATCAATATAAACAACAGTGACTGTCAATATTCTGATCACTTATATCTAGACAGCTACCCACTGAAAGTGATATGCCTTTAAAGAACACCATTAGCAACGGTTGCAGTGTTGTGGTCCAATAGCATTCTTGGGTAAAAAAATGTATGATAGACTATTTGCACAATGTCCTGAGAAGGCAGAGTCAGTCCTTGTGCCTATCCACACCCCATGCACACAGATTTTGTGGTACTTTGGCCATAACTCTAGAGCATAGGAGTATTCTTTCTAAGTGCCTGTAGGAATTGGCTTTGTCTATGGCAAGGAACTTTGCTACTCTCCGTGGTCAGTCTCATTGTCATCCATTTATTTAGTCAGATGTTTTCTGGGCACATCTAGTGAAAACTGAACCACAAAAATGAACAGTTGCTGTTTATAAAGTCCACACTGTTACATAATCCAGATGACAGCACAAGTGGGGAATGCTGCTGATAGTCAACTTTAATTGCAAATTTGACACTTGCAGACAGCAAATGTGTTGGTGAGGTATCCAGTTTTACATTAAACAAAGTCCTGGTAGAAATGGAAACTTTTCCATGGGTTTATTCCATTGCAATTTTATTGTGCTAGTTATACGCTGAGGCCCCGAGGGGGTGGGGATTGGACTGTGAAGAGTCAAAGTCAATTTTCCACAAAGTTCTTAGTTAAATTTGCCATCATTTAGTACTCTGGGGTATTTAGCTATGTGCTTATTATGGCATGGGTTCATCTTCTAAGCATGGAGCTGAATATATCAGCTATTGGGTCATTTATAGAACCAGTTTTCATCTTTCAAGTAACATATCACCAATGCCAGAGATTCCATTTAAATAGTGAAGGAAAAACAACACAAATTAGAATTTGCTAAACACTGAGAACTTAGCATGAATCTTTTGCTTTTGTTTACTTATGATGCCTCATATTCTGAGTAATTACATCATTCTGCTACTGTCTGGCTTCTATAATGCCACATTGAAGAAATACATTTGAGTCCAATAGGAACTATGGGATATTTCTCACATATGAAAGGAGGTGGTGATTTTTTTCAGTCATTTAATTATGTCTGTATTGAACTCTGATTTACATGGGCCCAGGTAGTCACTACAGTGTGGTCTTTATATTCATGTTCAGGTGGTGGAAAGGGACAGCCGTATTTTCAGTTTTTTAAAATTTCCTTTATTGAAAATAGCATTTTTTTCTCTATCACATCCTGATAAGGATCACCTCTCCCTCTACTCCTCCCAGCTCTTACCCAGCCTCCCTTCCATCTGGATCTACCCCATTTTTGTCTCTCATTAGAAAACAAGCAGGCTTCTAAGGGATAATAAGAAAATAAAAAAGATAAAACAACAACAAACACATTGAAATCAGACAAAAACAAACAAACAAATGGAAAGAGGACAAGAGGAAGCACAAGAAACAGACCCATTCATTCACACACTGAGGAATTCCACAAAAACCACCAAACTAGAAGCCATAATACATATGCAAAGGGCTTGTAGGGTAAAAAGAGAGAAGAAAAACATAAAAAAATAAAAATAATAAGATAAAATTAAAAGGAGGAGCTCTGACTTAACATTATGAGACAAAGAACCTCCAAAGATACAGTTGAGTTTCTTTTCTGTCTGTCTGTCTGTCTGTCTGTCTGTCTGTCTCTCTTTTGGTGTTTTGAGACAGGTTTTCTCTGTTAAACATTCCTGGCTGTCCTGGAACTCACTCTGTAGAACAGGCTAGCCTCAAACTCACAAAGATCTGCCTGCTTTTCCCTCCCGAGTGCTGGGATTAAAAGGTATGCGCCACCACCACCCGGCTGAGTTCATTTTCTGTTGGCCATTTTTAATTGAGAAAATGAAGTCTTTTCTGCATGCCTCAAAGATACCTTCAGATACTTTTTAGTCCAAAATTTGGATCACCCAGTGACAAGAAAAACAGAGAAGAAGATGAAGTTAGCATTAGATCAGTAATTAGATCAATAATCACATGACTATTCAGAAGAAGAACCAAGTTCTGTGGGCAAGGAAAGGCGTTCTGAGTCCTGGGCAGTCAGTGACAGACTTACCAGTGCTGCATTCAGGGCATCCAGTTCCCTTCTGTCACCCCATTGGCTTCTTTCGCTGATGCTTCTCTTTCTTGCTCTTATTCATTTGATCCACCCAATAGTTTTCTCAATAGGATAGAACATAATATTCAAGACAATAGGCTAGTGCTGAGTGATTTTTAAAAACTATGCAAATTTAAGGGTGGGAGAGAAAATGCAAAAAAGCAGAGTGATTCTAACAGCAGGTCTTGGGAGTCAGTAAAAGTCCCTGTTGATTGATTCCTACCTCAATCTTTTTCTCACTATGAATGTGATTTAAATGCAAGGCTCATAAAACTCAGTTTTCTTATCATAAAACAAAGGCAACAACAATAATAATTTTCAGCCCAGAAAGAGGTTTAGATGATTAGAGATGAAATATTTGTCAGTGTGTTTAACCCATGGTGAAAACCCTCAATAAAGACCAGCTGTAGTAAAATATCCTTGGCTAAATCTTGGGAACCATTTTGATGTCACTACTTTATATATATTTTAAAGAATATTGGGGCTGGCAAGATGGCTCATAGGCTAGGGCACTTGTTAACAAACCTGATGCTCTGGATTGGATCCCTGGAACACATATGATGGAAAGAGAGGGCTGACTTCCTTAAATTATCCTCTTACCTTTATGTATGAACCATGGCACCCCAACAAATAAAGAAATATAAAACATTAAAAAATGTATTTTAGAATAACAATGTCTGAGTCTTATTTAATACCTAGGATCCTTGTGGTTCAAATCAACACACTTGTTTATAGACTTAGGACACATGGTAGACATGATAGAAAACAGTCTCTGAGGCAGGGAGTGGAGGCCCAAATGAAATGAGTTTATGCAATTTTCCATTTAGATCTTCATCACTTGCAACAGCTCAACTTGATTTGAAGAAGGGAGAATGGTTCTGTTGAAAACTGTTTTTACGCTTATGTTTATTTCATAGATAGGTGTCAGAAAACATTCAGAATATATAATTGGTGTATAATTACTAATTGAAAGAGTGCTGGCTAACATTCTTGCTTTCTGCTACAAATGTTTAATCTCAATGAATATGAAGCTGATACTATAGAATTATAAAATATTAAGCCCTAGAGGATAAGGACAGATGTTGAAAGCATGTGTCGGGAGCTAGTGCAAGTAGCAATGATAAAAACGATAATAAAATAATTGTTATTTTTTACACGAATGTGTTACCATCGTGCGAACTTGCTTCTTTGCTTACTTCACTAAATGTTAACAACCATGTCAGTTGAATTTTATGAATTTCCATTAAAGAAGTGGGAAATCTAACATTTAGAGACAACATGTAAGTTTTGCAGAGCTCAAAAATCTAGTTCAAGAAAACATTGTAACAAGAATATAAATCTAGAACTTTCCATTGTAGACTCTAGTGGTTTGTCTCA
This sequence comes from Peromyscus melanophrys, assembly GCA_902168415.1. NCBI lineage: Eukaryota > Metazoa > Chordata > Mammalia > Rodentia > Cricetidae > Peromyscus > Peromyscus melanophrys. The sequence continues at coordinate 43,027 of CABHPR010145782.1, read as the reverse complement.
AACTATGTATATATGTATATATATGTATTTATGTGTATATATGTATATATATATTTATCTATCTATCATCTATCTATCTATCTATCTATCTATCTATCTATCTATCTATCTATCTATCTATCTATCTATCTATTCCTGTTTCTACTTGTGATTCTTCACTAGTTGCATCATGTATTGATATTTACCCAATAAATGGACAGACAGAAACAAATCCTAGGTCAAGAGCTGCTAACAAAAGATGGAAAGATATTCCTTCAATTATTTCAATCTATTTCACTAAAGCCATGGGAACCCCACATGTTGCTGTAGGGAGCTCATCTGGCTTCTGAGGTCAGCTTCATGTTTCCACTTATCTTGTATCTTCCCACTTTAATTTCCAAATATATCTAACAGATTTGCCAATTAACTATTTAATCTCAAAAAATGGGTCGAAAAGCAGAATCAACTACGAAGCTTTTTAATAACTTGTTCAACTCTCATTGGGTCTTTGAGATCTCTCGGTGCTTCTATATCTGCCTCTCTGCAAACATCAACCCATTATGCTGCTCCTTTGTCCATCTGCAGGGATAGGAGAGAGCTTGTTAGTAGGGCAATGATAATTAGGATGACAAGAGCTTTGATCAATTCTGCTTTCCGAGAAACTGAACAACCAACCAAGGAAGAACAAGGAAAACTGTTAAGAAATCAGTGATGCTGCTATGGGAACCCACTCTTGAGGCTTCCATCTATAAAACTAAGGCACGACCATCACTTCTGGCTGTACAAGCTTACTCTACAGGCATGGTCTGTAGAGTAGATAATAGATACATTATCCTCTGTATCTATCTTATATTTTTCCATGAACACACACTTTTACCCCAACCACTAATAAGATGTATTCTTTTCTTGAGTTTCCTTCTCACTGATTGACATTCCTTTCTATCTCATTTCCAAGTCAGAAACCTAGGAGGTACTGCCTGCTTTGCTGTCGTTTATTTTCTACATCTAACCAAGTGATGAAAGCCCAGACTTGACAGTCTTCACATCTCTATTCTTATCATCCCATGAGACAAACTCAGTCTTCATGAACATCATTTTCATAAGAATGACCTCCAAATGATTCTCTAAGTTCCAGATAACAGTTTGTTGAAACAGGCTTCATACTGCCAGTGGATTTATTATTGATCTCTATAGGTTTCCCATGACTTAGGAAAAATTCTCGACTTCTTAGAAAGATTCTACTCTAGAGAAGATGTCATCTTTTCTTACCTCTTCACTGTCTCTTCTCTGCTTCCTCCTTGTCAAGTCAAGGTAGACGCTGAACAGATCTCCTAGGAGATTCTGACCTCGACTACTTGTAGTAGTTTACATATTAAGTTTCTGTCTGAAAATAATCTTCTCTTTACACCTATTGTGACTGGTTTATTCTTAAGGTTTCATTCTACAGACTAAAAATTCTGAGAAATCTTCCTTGAATTGAAAACCCTTCTAAGCTGGGGGTTAAGTCCTATTCCTCTAGGCTTCCTTCATCATTGTGTATTCATCCTAGCCTACTACCTCACTGAAGGGTTGTGTATTGGTAAATTAAGTTGTATCTTTGTAGCCTGGAATATGATAGTTGTTCAAGGAATGCTTACTGAAGAAATAATGTCCTGATAAGAAGGGCATTGGTGCTGGTGGGGTGAACAGAATTACTTCAAATAAAATATGATACATATTTTTCCCTCAATTATCAAGCTATCTTCAGCTGAAGGTTGGTGTGTGTGTGTGTGTGTGTGTGTGTGTGTGTGTGTGTGTGCACCAATGTTTAACATAGGATGTGGGCAATTCCTTAGGCTTACTTAGCTAGGCCAGGCTTGTTCAGAGGCAAGAGGACTTAATGAAACTCTTGGCATTTGCAGCTCTGGGGACATCTACAGCTGTTTTCTATTGATATATGATGAAGCTTGTGAATTAAAATAATACCTAGTAATTAATTCACAAGTTTGGGGTCAGAATTCCAGTGTGCCTTATTTTGGTTTGCACAGAACGCCACGATTTTGACATTGAGATGCATTCTCACCTCCAGGGTATGTGAACAAAAGATCCTATCCCAAACCCATTCTGTTGGAAAAGTTTAGTTTTGTTGAAGAATCTAGTCATTATAGGACTTTTAACTGGGTCCCTTTTCCTTGCAGTTCTACAGTTCTCAACTTCATTCACTCCTTGTTATGTGTCTACTCATTTCCACACAAGCAACATTGTGTCAAATCATTCATGTTTTCACCTCTGACTTTCTTCTCAGCTGTCAGCTGAAAAAAACTCTGTGCTTACACAAGGTACACTTGTTTCCATGGGTAGTTTTCACATTATCCACTAAAATCCCTTATCAGTGGTACTTGTCTTTGACTGAATCAGAGATTAAAAATGTGCACCAGAGGCCAGGAATAATGGGGTCATTTTAGATTCTACTGCACCTTATAAAAAAACAAGAACAAGCAAAAACAAAAGATCATGTCAACTACCAATTTTGGTGATGACAACTGGGTGGTAGGACATGTGCTTCCTTTTAATGTCAGATGCCCACACAGTCTCAGTGTCAAACTTGCTATATACTAGATCAATTAATATAAATGTGAAACTACTCTTTGGTCTCTCAGATTTTTTGCCTCTTGATCACAGCCTCTATGGTCTTGTCCACTATCCTTGATACATGGTTTACTGTTTTCATCATTGCTCTTCATTTTCATGTTATCATGATAAAAACATTATCATTTACTGAGCATATCTTGGGTATCTAAGCCACTTCATTCCTGCAATGTGTCGCAACTAGTTATTAGTGTGTCTAATTCGTCATTGAATTCATGATCATTTGGGATATACATACTCAGCACTCTGCTTGTCTGATTCTTAGTCTGTTTTGTCTCAGTATCATACCTGCGTTTTTGGGGAATGTGATAAGCCAGATCTACTCAGGAGCTTGTGTTGGGATGCTTAGATTTCCCACTCACATCTCTCACTTCTGGGCTTCTCTCTCCAGCATCAGGCAATGACTAAAGCCATGCCCTGCCTTCCTTATGAGAAACAGAGTCCTGGGGGGTGAGCAACACATTCCACGTCTATTTCCTCTGGCATTATGAGCTAATTGTGAACTAAGTGACCAAATCATCCTAATAAAATTGGCTTCTAAACAGCAAATTGTAAACTTGCATGAATCAGGATCATGTGTCTACTAAGCCCCTTTCCTTTCTCTTTTAATTGAGTTTCACTCTAGCATTCTCTGTCGAAAGGAACAATGGGATGCTCTGTTTGGAGAGTTAGTCAGACCCAGCTGCTATGAAAATAATATGTTTGAGAAAATGGACTTGACATTTGATGGCCTTATGACTCTTCTGACAGGATATAATCAACTCATTAGGGAGAAACAGAAGGCCTTGTTGTACAGCCACGCTATTCTGAGCATGACAGAATTCTTCCTAAGCGGATGGGTGAGCATTCGGGGCAAACTGGGACTTAGTCTTCTGTGGCCAGCAGGCAGTGTGCCTGCTCTTACTTTCTCTTCCTCTGGCCACAGCCCTTGATCTGATGAAACGGAAGCATTACTTTCTTAAGCCCACAGTTTCTTTGTCCCTTTTCTGCTCCCCACCCGCAAAGACTAAATTTATGAAAAGAGCTTGGGTTTTCAAGGACTCTCTCAGCCTTCCTTCCTCTTAGACACAGCTGGGGCAGCTCTCCTGGGAGGAGATTGGAAGCAGGAAGTAGCAATTCGGATTCCTGATTTCAGTTCCCAGGCCCACCCCTAGTTTTCTGTGGGACTCTCAAGGGTTTATGGCAGACTCTTTGCTTCGTCTCCCACTATAAAACATCAGGCTCCACTGCTCCCTGCTTTTGCCTGAGATATCCACCCAGCAGGAATATGAACGCAAGGAAAGCCAGGTTTTCACAAGACAGTACTAATCACTTTAAGGTATTGAAAGCATCAGATCGGAGCACACATAGAAGACTCCTAGCATAGTCATTGGCATGTCGTGTAGACTTTATATCAGATTTACCACTGGGAAACTGCAGTTTCTGTAAGTACAATCACTTAATGTGTACTAGATATTTTGTTCCTTAAAAATACCTTTAAGCCAGGCGGTGGTGGCGCACGCCTTTAATTCCAGCACTCGGGAGGCAGAGGCAGGCGGATCTCTGTGAGTTCGAGGCCAGCCTGGGCTACCAAGTGAGCTCCAGGAAAGGCGCAAAGCTGCACAGGGAAACCCTGTCTCGAAAAACCAAAAAAATGAACCATAAAAAAAAAAAAACCTTTAAATACAACCATTTTAAATATCAAATCAACTTAACACAATGACAATGTCTGTGTATTTCAGGAATTCTGGTTCACAGCACTCATTATTAAGTCTTTCCCCAGTTATTCTGATTCACTGTATTATAACTTCTAATAGAGAAAGGATTGTGTCTATTTGCCACCACTGAATCCCAAGCATCATTTAAAGGGTCTCTCTCACATGACTAACATTTCCTGTAGATGTGAAAAAAGTAATTGACTAATTTAAAATTTCTGTTTTATGTGTTTGAGGATTTTGCTTGCATGTATGTAGGTGTGCCATACATGTGCCTGGTGCCTGAGGAGGCCAGAAGAGGGTGCTGGATGCCCTGAAACTGGAATTACAGATGGTTGTGCCCCACCATGTGGGTGGTGCAAATCATCTCCAGAGCCTCTACAAGAGCAGCAAGTGCTCTTAACTGCCAAGCCATCTGTCCGGTCCATAAATGTTTTCCTAAATATTTTCTGGACATGACATTTGTCTCCATCCTGTAAACTTTGCATCAGGAATTGGGAAACTGAGGTCCATAGGCTCAACACTACCTGCTGTCTGTTTCTGTAAACTGACATTTGGCTGTATCCATCTATTACCATTGCTATTTCCCTAAAGGCATAACTGCGTCATGGTGGAAACAATGCAAGATATTTTACCATCTAGTCCTTTACAAAAAGTTTGCTGACCTCTGCTTTATATTGGATGGAGAATATTTGCAAAATATAAACCTATATATTTCACTCTCTTTTCTGAAAACTCAATAATTGCCAATCTTGCAAAAAAGTGGAAGCATTTCCTATAAGGCAAGATGTACTTCAAATCCAGACAAATCTCTAGAAACTCTGCCCCTGTGCTTTTCTTCTTCAACCTCATGCTCTTTCCACCTGCCAAAGATGCCAGACCTTTGTATTGGCTACTAGTGGTGTTGAGATTGCTCTTTGTCCCACTTTTGCTTTGAAAACATGATTTATCTTTTAAAACCTCACTTAAACACTGTCAGTGTAAAATTGCTGTTTGTGAGGTTTTCCTGCCAGGCTAAAGGCCCTCTTTCTCTTTCCAGTCCTGCTCTTCACTTTATAAATGATGACATCAAAGTTCACATGGGCTATTTGACTCGACCAAGGTTCCATGAACATGTAGGCAGATTGGCCTTCAAATTGAAATCTGTTTGAATTCAATGTGCACTTTCTACTATAATTGCATTCTGATTAATTCATGTATAAAATAAATTTTTATTGCGTGGAGCCAGCCAGGATCATAGATAGGTCTAATAAAGCATATATATATATATATATATATATATATATATATATATATATATATGCGCGCGCGTGTGTGTGTGTGTGTGTGTGTGTGTGTATGGTAAATATTTTGTAAATATGTAATCTTGGCAACAGAAATAGTGAAAATGATGACAATAAGTGGAATGTAATCATTCATTTTGTAGGCAAGTGCTAACATTTAAGGAGGGCTGCTGTGGGATGGTCTGTATGTCAAACATGTTGCTTATTGGTCAATGAATAAAACACTGATTGGCCAGTGGTCAGGCAGGAAGAAGTATAGGCGGGACAAGGAGGAGAGAATTCTGGGAAGTGGAAGGCTGAGGAGACACTGCCAGCCGCCACCATGACAAACAGCATGTGAAGATGCCGGTAAGCCACAAGCCATGTGGCAAGGTATAGATTTATAGAAATGGATTAATTTAAGATATAAGAACAGTTAGCAAGAAGCCTGCCACGGCCATACAGTTTGTAAGCAATATAAGTCTCTGTGTTTACTTGGTTGGGTCTGAGCGGCTGTGGGACTGGCGGGTGAGAGAGATTTGTCCTGACGGTGGGCCCGGCAGGAAAACTCTAGCTACAGAGGGCACTGACTGTGCAAGTTATCTATGGTTCTAGAACAAATCAGTCCAATTTGGAGCGCCACCAAAGAATAAACAGTTTTATCATAGATCTACTGATCAGATATCTTGGTGTCAACTTAGTTGGGCACTTCAAGCCTGGCATCTCTCATGAAGTTACTGTGTTGTCAACCAAAGCTGTGGTCTCATCTGAGAGTGGATGCAGGAGACAGTTGCTTCTAAGCTTAATATAACAATTGTTCTCTGGCCTGTTCCTTCTTAGCAGTTCATTCCACAGAGCTGTATCACCTTGTGACAGCTGTCTTT
>CABHPR010145782.1:0-27301 GCA_902168415.1 Peromyscus melanophrys | reverse complement strand
GATAGATAGATAGATAGATAGATAGATAGATAGATAGATAGATAGATAGAGTGAACAAGACAGAATACATGAGGCTTGGTGGGTAGGGAGGTAGGGAAGATCTGGGAGGAGTTGGGGGAAGGGAGAGGATATGATAGAAACATTATGTGAAAGAAAAAGCCAAAACGTTTTTGATCCACACTCAGTCAGACACTTTCTCCTTGGCACTTGCATTTCAAGTCAAATCAAATGCCTGACAGCAAAGATGAATGATTAGAGCCTTTCATTCTAGATGTGGTGCTCTGAGAAGATGGTAGAATGGCCCCTATTGCCTGGATCCTGTTTAATTCAATTGTTCTTCTAGGTTATTCCTCATTCAAAAATATCACTTGATTTTCCTGGCCTTGTAAGCTTCATATTGTCTTACATATTTCCAGGTTTTAGGGGTGGAGAAAGGAATTAGAGGAGATCACTTTCATAGCTTTTTAAAAAAGAGTTGTTGACAGTTTTTTTTTTAAATCTGCATTTATGCTTCATTGAATAGAACTCAGAATATTGTATCTCCAGCTGTAAAGAAGTTTTTCATGTAATCTTTACAGCCAGGTGAGAAGGTTAATAACATCAACTTGACAGGATCTGAATCACCTAGGAGACAAACTTCTGGGCATATCTCTGAGGGAATTTCTAGATTAGGTTAATTGAGGTGGGGAGACCTAGATCTATAAGTGGGCAGCACAATTCCCCTGGGCTGGGGTCTGGACCTAGAATAAAAGGGCAGCATGGGAATGAGCAACCTGAGCATCAGCATCATAGCTCTACTTCCTTACTGGACACGATATGAACAGCTGCTCCAGTCTCTGGACTCCCTGCCTTCCCTGCCATGATGGAACTTATTCTATGGAGCAGTGGAGTGAAATAAACACTTCCTACCTTCCCTAAACTGCTTTTGTTATAACTATGGGACAAGTGGCACATGGTGACAACTTTTCTCCAAGTCCATTTTTGATGAACAATGCCTTGACCGTGAACCAGAATATTATGGTTACCCAATGCTAGTATTAATTTTATATAGCAAGGGATTTCAGTACTCAGTGGTTCCTGGTAGTGGCTGCCACAAATCCCCAACCACACTGAGCCACAGTGAATTGTTGAATACTAAATTTAAACTGCCGTTTCTTTTCTAAATGAATCACCACCCTGCCACGATTTTCATCTTCTTATTCCAATGGCCAGCTCAGATAATGGCATCAAAAATATTCTCAATGAAGCTGTATACATTATTAGTCAAACAAATGAATGTTTCCAACTCTTTAAGACCCAAAATCTTGAGTTAATCGGGTTATCTGATTTTATAGGTGATGTTTAGCAACTTCAAACATTTCATAACAGGAAGGATCTGAACTCATACAGGAAGGGGAAGCTCAAGTTATTGGAAAGTTAGTTAATGAATGTTGTATAATTATATATATATGTGCATAAATAGATATATGCACATACTCATATACATATGTACATATATATGTGAATATGTATGTGTGTATAATCTTATATGTATATATATAATATATAAAATTATTATATTTATATAATTTATAATAGAAGACCAGTAGTTTTCACTTCATTTCATATTTTTGTAGATAGTTTTGTCCATGTTAAAAACAGAATTTTAAATAGTTTAAATTGATTCAATATCATCTATTTGTAAACTATTTTTAAAATTTATATGGCATTTTCTTAACAAAATTAAATCACTTTCATTACCTATAAGAGTTCTGTTCCAGAATTATTCCTTTCAAGGTCCTTTTCATTTTCATCAGAACTCCCAACACTCTATATTCTTCCTCTTTAAAAAAAAAAAGTGTTTCTATTCTCAATTTCAGCTCCCTACACATGCATACACCTTTTGCTTTTTTAGGCCTGACTTTAGATTGCCTCAACTCTAGGAATTCTTCCCTTTGGTAACCCTATTGTGTGCCACCTCTTAGCAAAGCACAACTCATCTGTGGAGGTATATTAACTTTCTTGTTCTCTAAACCCTCAGCGATGAGCCCAGGAGGAACTGTCTCATCCACTATTTCCTGTACCTGTAGGTACATTGTGACCACTTAGAAATACCTGTTAGATGGCAACAGGAGGGGGTGAAGCAGCTGAGTTAGCATTCAGAGCCACTTCGGGCAACCCAGGAGCTAGTGCTGCTAACCTTATGCTATGAAGTGTGAAGTGTGATTTTGAGTCTTCTAGTGAGAGAAAGAAGGCGTGACAAGATATAGAATCCAAGATGGGATCTATTTTCTCTGAGAATTCATCTGTGGATGCCTGGTTTCTACAGATCGACAGTCTCCTCTAAGTCACAACACAAATTCTTTCCCACAGCATCTCTCCCAGTGGCACACATGACTGAAAAAGGCTTCTTTAACTTTTACCTTAATGCTTTTTCCTCTTTTATTCTGCCTACAAGCGACATTTCCTTTCTTAAACCACCGCATCCCTAATGGGCGTTGGTGTGGCTCTTCATTCTCATGGTATGTGTCACTATAGAACGCCGGCTGCTTCATCACTTGAAATGTAGATATGAACTTCATGGGGGGTGTCCAGGGTTAGCTTGTGAGAACAGATCACTTCTCTTGTGGACCTAGGTATTTTCCCTCTTTAGCTCTTCAGACATTGTGAACTGGGGTTTGATTTGATGTCGGGTGCACGTGTTTGCAACAAATAAAAGCTATTTTCCCACTCTTATTGTTTCATTCCAGCATAGCTCCGGCCAGGCATGTCAGAGGTCATTTTATTGTGGCTGCAGAGCTGTGACCATGGCTGCCTGGACCATATGATATACATTCTCTGTTCTGCTTTTATAGAGCAGCTGTTTCTCGGAGGATCAAACTCAGGTATCCTGAGTGTGAATTATGAGTCCTAATCAACTTGGTCATGCTTTGTGGTCTGGGAACAGCCAGAGTGTTTCCCATTTATGATTTGAGAGTGCACTTTGTGCAGCCCATGGAGCAATTAGCCAGTCTTTGAAATGGATACCCTGTAAATACATATAGTCCTTGGAGAGCTGTTACAATGTCTTGTCATGGGATTGGAGACCAAAAAGTGGGCCCATTGACAACTGCCTTAGTTTTGGCTAGCAGATATGCAAGCCAGAGGAAAACTGAGGTCAGAGAGAGAAGAGAAAACTTTCAGCCAGATGAGAACATGAAGATATGCATTGCTGCCCCTTACGTCATTAATGTGTGAAAGAACCCAGACCATGAACACTTGAAGTTAGAAGGACATGCTATCTATTAGTTTTCCTAAAATTCGATGGTGTCTCTAAATGTAGCAGTTCTGTGTGAAAGAGATGATGTCCTGCAAAGCTTTTAGGTCTGAAGGAAAACTCACACCAAGGTAAAGTAAGCATTTTTATTTTTGGCATATTTTTACTCTTTTTCTTTAAAAAATAAATCAAAATGATAGTCACTTAGTTCAAGGTTGACCAGTGTAGTTACATTTTTATCATTTGACAATTTCATACATGTATATATGTATGCTTTGATGAAATCTATCCCCTATTTCCTTCCCTCAAATTCCTCTTTCCTACTCTACCATGTTTCTTCCCTCCCAATGTCATATGCTCTATTTTTTTTTAACTCACTAAGTCTACTTAGTGTTGTCTGTGTGTGCATGAGTGTAGCATGAGTTTACTATAGCCTCTAAGAGACTACAACCCTGAAGAAACTATTTTTAAAATTTATATGGCATTTCCAACCAACCAGAAGCCATCACTTGCCAATAGTTCCTCAGCTAGGGGTCATCTCCCCTCTTTAGATGGCTTGACGTTTTGTAGGGCTTCTGTATGCAGTTACAGCTGCTGTCAGGTCATATGTCTGTGTCATCCTCATGTCTAGAAAATATTGTTCCATTGCAGATGTCTACTAGTTCTGGCTCTTACAATCTTCCTCTCCCCTCTCCCATGATGATCTTCAAGCCTTGGGAGGAAGGGACTGTAATATAGATGCCTCATTTAGAGTTAGGCACTCCACAGCCTATTATTTTCTGTATATTGACTACTGTTAATATCTGTCTTAATTACTATCTTCTGGAAAAAGAATCTTCTCTGATGAGGGTTGAGAGATGCGTTAGTCTATTGCTATAAAGAGAACAGATTAGGGGGCAGTTTATTACCAAGATCACTTAACAAAATAATAGTATTAGGTTCCTCCCTTGGGCCCATGATCTATCCAGCTACAGGATTTTTGTCCCAGTTGATGATAACCAAACACAAGTTCCATCTCGTAGACCTGGCCTTGAGTCCAATCAGCGAGTGACTGGTTGCTCCTATAATGCTAGTGCCACTAATTCACCAGTGAGTATATCTTCCCAAGTTAGTTATTATTATAGTTCCAAGTGTTCACAGCTGGCCAAGACTATTGATTGATTGCTTTTCTCCCCAATATCATGCATAGAATTTTTCCAGAACTAAGAAATTTAGCCATAAATTTCTTGTTGTTCCAAAATTAAACTCCAAATATCCCTAGAGAGTTGCTCTCCATCTCCTCCCTCTCAAGACTCTAGAAAACACCTACTCATTGCTTTCTGATTCTTTATATTTATATATTATGGATATTTCATTGAAGTGGAGTCATATAGTATGTGAACTCCTGTGAGGTGGGAGAGATAACTAAGTTGTAGAACTTGTTTTCTAAGCAGTTCCTGCTGAATTGAACTGTGCATTCTAAGGATGCCTCAGTATTACAGTTTGCCTTAAAATTTTCTTCATGTTGTGGCTGGGGAAAAGGCTTAGTGGTCAAAAGCATTTGCCGCTCTTGCTCTTCTAAGGGACCCAAGTTCAGTTCCCAGCTGAGCTCACAACTTCCTGTAACTTGAGTTCTAATGCCCTCTTTTAGCCTCCATAGGTACCTGCACACATGTGTGCATGTGCACACACACACACACACACACACACACACATACACACACACACACACACACACACACACACACACACAAGAAAATAAATCTTAAATATTTGTGTAAATGCAGTAAACTATAGCCTGGCCTACTTATATATAAATCTGAATGTGTAACCTACTGTGGGGGCAAATAGCTGAGTTTCAGCTAATAACAAATTGTTCAAATCATACTCCAAAAGACAGTTGCTACCTATAAGCAGCCAGGCTTCCTCTGTTCCTTATTTCCATTTTTTTGTACTTTCATTTCTTTTTCCTGGCTATGAATATAATATGCCCATTTAATCATGTGTGCTTTCTAAATTATCTTTGATTCAGACTATAGCCAAACTCTAGAGTTACCAATAAAAACATTTGAATAAGATATATACCTTGTGTGTGTGTGTGTGTGTGTGTGTGTGTGTGTGTGTGTGTGTGTATGTGTGTGTGTGTGTACATGCTTATGTGTGCATGTGTAGAGATTACAGAAGGATGTCTGGTGTCCCATTCTTTCACATTCTATCTTATCCTCTTGAGACAAAGTCGAAACTGGAGCTTGCTGTATTTTAGCTAGGCCGGCTGGTCAGCAAGCCTCAGAAATTCTCCTGTGTCTCCAGCCCCCTTAGCACAAGGGTCCCAGGCCCAGGTGGCAATGTTCTAATTTTTGTGTGAATGATGGGAACCCATACTCAAGTCCTTATGCTTGTGTAATAGTTGTTCTTACATACCAAACCATCTCCCCAGGGCCAGAAATACTGTTTGTGAATACCTCAAATCAGCTATTACTTACAATGAGTAGTGAAAATATGAAAACTTAAAAATATTATGAAACTGTTACAACAAAAATGTCATAGCACTTATAGCAAAACACAACTAAACCAATGGAGCAGAATGGAGAGCTCAGAAATCAATGCACACATCAATAGTTGATTGATGTGCCATGGAAGTACCAAGAACACATGGGGATGGATCAGCTTTTCTATATTAGAAAAGTGTTAGGAAAGCCGGTTATCAGCAGAAGCATGGAAGTTGACTCTTGTCTCGTACTATGTGCAAAATTCAAATAAAAAATGGTTGGATGACATAAGTGTAAGGCTTGTGATTGTAAAGCTACTAGGAGAAAACACAGAGGAAAAGATTCATGACATGGCCTGGCCAGTGGCTTGTTGTACAGGACCTTGAAAACACAGACAAGGGGAGCTTCCACTTAATGCACTTCCCCATGTATTATGTGGTTCCATACACATGTGTATGGAACAATTTGCTAGTAGTTTCATATATTTCAATTAATAATAATTTTTCATCTAAATTCTAAGAATCTCTGTTGTGTTTCTTTTATTCATCTTTGCAAAACATCACAAAATGTATCTGGCATAATTTCAGATCATGGTACACTGTTTGGGGTATTGATGTACCCAATCTAAGTAATTAGTAATATAAAGAAAAATTACTATTTGACAAGATTACTTTTGTAAGATAATTATTTTAATTTCTCTGAGTGGCTATTGGTTGAATTGAGTAACAACATGGTTTGGTGTTTGAAAAGCACGTTAAAAAAGTATTGCTGTTCCAAATAAGGAGGACCAATTATCATCCATTTTTTAAGTTGTAAACTTTCAAAGTGTCCTTGATTTCTTTCTGTATCCAGTTCTAACGTTCAAGCAAGCACCAATTCTCCTTTCCATGTTTGCAGAGAATTTTTAAAATACTTTTTTTCTGTAATACATTGAATTTTTCTTAATTTTAATTCTCTGTTATTTCTTTTCTGGATTACAAAACAACCTTCCAGTTTCATTATTTTATTCTTAATTTCAAACATTTTTATATCAAATTTTCTTTATTCTTGAGAATTCCATGCATTCATACAATGAACTTGATTATATTCTGTCCCCTGTTTTCTCCTCTTATGTCCCTCAACTTGTGGACGTTGCTCTTCCCCTCCCACCATTTCAATTCCAGGGCTTTAAATCATGTCATTAGCTTGGCAGCAAGAACGTTTACCTGAGCCATTTTGCCATCCCCAGGAATCACACTGTTAGGTGACATGTTGGGTACTTGTTTATGCTGTTGGTGTTGGACTGTATAATACTTGAAGACAGGGATTGTGGCTCATTCGTTATCCATTACCCAGTATGTAGTTCATCATATCTTTTGTGAGTAAAATGTGACACTAATTTTTGTTGATGGTTTATGGGATGTTAGGCAAGCTTAACTGGCCCTGGGAGGCCAGGGATCAAAGATGTAGTACACGAGAATTTTTCTGTGCTTCTTGATCATTTGACTGAAATTGTATCCATCTAGGGCTACAGGCAAAATGCCAGAATACTTTTGTTTGAATGTGCAGTGGGAGTAGTAATAGTTTTGTTCATTGTCTCCATTGAGGCTAGTCAGACTACAACCTCCCCAGTGTCTGGCCTTGAACACACATTTAATTATCTTTCTGTATTGTGAAATCCTGTAAAATGTAAGAGTTGGCTAGTCACATTCTGTACTAGATTCCTAACCTCAGTTTATGAAATACAAGGGCAGAACTGAATGCAACAACCCTAAAAGAAACTCACACAGTGAAATCAATCTTATTCCCAACTGGCCCAGTGGCTAAGTAAGTGTGTGTGTCTGTGGTCTTTGAATCAACCACTGGCCAGGAGAGGGTTTTGAAGACCATCTTACTACACAGGCACCTATTGCTCTTACTCAATATCCTACTAGCTCCAGACATTCATTGGACTTTTTTGTAGTTTTTTTCTTCATAGATAATTGACCCCTCCCTCATTTTTATCATCACTGTATATAGTTCTCTAGAGATACTCCTATCTTTATTTATGCATTGAGATTTCTTTCAAAAGTTCTATGTGTTGTCTGTAGTGTGGAATCTTGCATAATTAAATAGTTAAATTGATATTGTTATGAGAATCAAAGTTAGTTATCTTTTTTATTAAGGAATTTTTATTCATTTTACATACCAACCACAGATCACCTTCTCTTCCCTCCTCCAGCCCCTCCAGCCTTCCCTCACAACCCATACCCTGTTCCCTCATCCAATAAGGTGAGGCCTCCCATGGCGTGTCAGCAGAACCTGGTACATTCAGTTGAGGCAGGTGAAGTGTCACACCATAGGTAGCGGTCTCCAAAAAGCCAGTTAACGTACCAGGATGGATCTTGATCCTACTGCCAGGGGGCCCCTTAAGCAGATGAAGCTACACCACTGTCTCGCTTATACAGAGGGCCTAGTCCAGTCCCATGAAGACTTCAAAACAGCTGTGGAGCCTTCATGGGACTGGACTAGGCCCTCTGCATAAGTTAGTTATCTTTTAATAATGAAATTGGCTGGGCAGTGGAGCCCCATGCCTTTAATCCCAGCACTCAAGAGACAGACGCAGGCAGATTTCTATGAGTTCGAGGCCAGTCTGGGCTACAGAGCTAGTTCTAGGACATCTTGGGCTGTTACAGAAAGAAGCCCTGTCTCAAAAAACAAAACACAAACAAATAAAAAGAATGAAACTGTCTGATGTGTCTCTTTTGCCAATAAGTAGTGTAGTCTTGGTGTTAGTAATATTATCATATGAATTAATAAATTATCCTTGCTACATAAACATAATTGTGTTATTGATATCACTGTTCCCCAACAAGAGTTTATGCTCTTGTACCATATGCAAATCTTGGAACAATAAACATGGTTATACTTGGCATTGTTCTGCAGTCCCCAAACTCATCTGGAGAATGTGTATTGTTATAACTGACTGAATGCAAAAGCAAATATATTACAAAATGGTATGTTTTGTATCAAATTTTACTTAAGGCTGATAAAAACAGTTTAGCATTAAATCAATGGCCATTTACCCTAGCAGATGCAGTAGTCTGTGGTTAGAGTGTCTGGTCCAGAGGTAGACCTGGATTCTATAGGTGTTGGCGTCATTGGCGATGGGTCCCTTCCCTGTCTCGGTTGTGCCTTTAAGTAAACACATTTCTTTGGTGATAAGAGCTCCCATTTCCTAGGAGAAGATAAAGCTGTCTTTCAGCTCAGAGCTCCCTACTGGATGGACACAGAGCTTTTAATCTTCTCGTGGGAATCTGAGGATGTCAATCAGAGAATGTTACATCCAGTCAGTTCAGAGGAAGGAGAATGTCTTCCCACATCAGTTGCTGACTGTTTCCCAGAGGATGCATCCAGTTATTTTAGTGAGTCACGGAAATCCCTGGAGGCATCATACATTTCTCAGTTTTGTGCTTCCCTCCAGTACTCTGCTCTGTCCAGAGAGAATTACGGTGGAGAGCAGAAGAGTGATGAGAATTTAAAAGGAGGAGAGTGTTCTGGAACAAAAACATCTGTGAAAAACGGCCAAGTTATGAAGTCACCAGTGTTATGCAATGATGCAGCTTTGGGTAAATCATCTAGTCACAGTGAGCCTTGGTTTCTTTATCAGTATATTCATGGAAACGTATCCCAGTTCTTTTTTTTCATCCTAAAAACTCAGAATGAGGAGATTAAAAAGTTCTACAAAAATGTGCACTATTATTTTTATGTATTTTGTATTTATTTTAGAAAGTATCAAAGGCAACACACAGATGTGCCAATGTTCTGGGTCATTTGACTCTTCCCAGGTGTCACTCAGGGACTAGTTACTTAGTTGAGTTCCTTGGTCTTAACTGAAATGGGTTAGTCCCACTTTCTTCTGCTGCGTTCTTAACTCCAGATGAGTAAGTACAAGGATCCAGGACCTTCTAATGGATTTCTTTGTTTTGCCTTTTGCAATGATTTTGCACACTTATGTAACTGAGACAGAGGCTCTACCTCTAAGTGTCTATGTGCCTCACTTTATTCATGTGTCAGATTGGGTGTATATTCCACGTCTTCCTATCTTAAGGGGAAACAATGAAGTCACATATCAGCAATGCTTTGAAAAGTGGAAAGCTGCATTTCCACAATAATTGTTTCTCATGGTCTTTAAGCTTGAAAATAATGCTAGGCAGCTATGAGGCACACAGTAAATAACTGCTGAATGAGTTAAATAATTCAAATCATGAAACTGTTCAATTAGGTTTGAATAACAATAGCTGATGCTCAAATAACATTGCTGGTTGAGTCCTTCACCATGATGACTGGACAACAGAATCCATGTAATTGCATCTGTATGGCCTCCAAATGAGAAGAATCACCTAACTGCTTCTGTGTGGCTTATAAATGGGAGGGATCACGTGACTGTATCCATATAGCCTTGAACTCATTATACTCTTTCTTCTGGATAATACAAGTCAATGAACAAGAGTTTATCTTTTGTATTTATGTATGCATAGCAGGGTTTCTCATCACTGGCACTATTGACATTTTAGTCAGTACATATCTTTTGTATGGGGACTGTTCTGTGCAATGTAGGGTATTTAGAAATGTCTTTGATCTCTACCTAGTTAATGCCAGAAGCAACAATCACCACTGAGTTGTGAAGCTGAGAATACAGGTGGAGATGTAAGAAAAATCCTACTAGAAATCAACCACGACTATATTCAAACCATGTATTTGTTGATTAGTTCATTTCTGGGACAATGACTTACAAGTCACCTACTAGATACCAAGGTTTATGTCAGATACAGGCTAGTGGATTTCAGCATAAAACAGCTGTCTACAACATGAGGTCATGTACATCTATAATAGAATTAAGAACATACTGCTATGAGAACAGAGATTAAGTGTGTCTTAAGAAGTGGGTGGTTTTGGAAGGATTCTCTGTGGACCACAGGAAGGGTTCCAGAAGTAATCACTTATTTGAATTTTCCCAGCTTTGTACGTTTCCTAAACAATCAGCCACTTGTTCATGTTACTGCACATTTAAAAAATTCTGAGGATCTGCTTATTTCTCCAGTTCTCTTTTTGGGTGGGATGGGCTTTCTGAGTTTGGAAAGTGGTAGAGACACTATTTTAAAAGCACTGAAATAGGAACGTCACATGCTGTACCGATGATTAAAACACACAGGCTCTGGCCTCCAGAACTTAGAGTCTGAAACAAAACAAAACAACAAAACAAAACTCTAATCTTTTGCCTTAACTTCTTATCATGCTGAATGAAAAGTGTTTTTTTTTTTCGTTATGCCTCAGTTTTCTTAGCTGTAGGCAGGGTATGGTGATCTCCAAATTTCAGTATCTGCCTTTTCATTTCTCCATAGATCTTACATTCCCTATGAGATCACTACTTTCTTAGAAAGTGAAAAATTGCTGCTTCTTTGAGGAATGAAATCAATGCCAAAGCCATCTAGTTTACAGGTCCTGGTGGGTGAGAAGTGATACAGCTTCCTTGGGGAAGACACCTTTGCCCTATTAGAAAGAGTTGGAAAGTAAAGAGTTTAGAGGAAATGAGAGATAAAGACTGTTGGGTTTTGAAGATACTTTTGAAGTACTTGGATTTGCTTCTGGAGCATTACATCAGTCTTATGAAATTCCTTTCTTGCACTAGGTTTGTGGCTAAAAGCTTTGTGTGGCAGACTGTATCAAGGCTGTGACTTGTATGTTGTTTACACCTACCCAGCTTTTCTACCCAGCATGAGGCTTAACCCTATCTTTCTTTGAGGACAACTGAATTACAAACTTATGCTCAAGTAATGTAGTTTTATCCACCAATGAGACTGAAGAGTGAAATTATACTAACCAATGAATTTATCATATCAACATGGAATTTAGAAAACTGAAAATTTCTCAAGAGCCCTTATGGCAAAATCCTACTAAAAATAGAATTTAGAAATCATTAAAAATGATCTTAGTGTTAGAAATGAAGGGCATGTTACTTTAGTGTGAAGAATCAAAAGAGGCTACAGAACATCTGAGATGGCAATAATGTTCAATTTCATGGTACAAATACTGGTTACACATATTTGTTCTGTTTGTGAAATTCCATTAAAATAAATACTTATTTATTTTATATTTATATTTATTTTAATACATGATTTTTACACCTTTCTCTATGTATGTTTTTCCTTGGTAAAATGCTACTCACACTTGGGGGATGTGTGAGCATAAAGCCACCCTGGACTACATAACATTGTGCCAGCACAAACCAAAATGAGAAAAATGCCAGAGAACAAAAACCTGCAAACAAGCAAACATTGGACATTATGAATGTCTCAATGTGGCAAGAAAAGCTATGACTTCATAAAAATATGAACATCTTTGAAAACACTTGCTTGAGAAGGGGAAGGTTGGGACATGAAACATGTACAAAGAATATCCACCAGCATGAGCTTAGACTACTGGCCACTTGCTCAAATGAGAAACCTGACATGTGCTCAGCAAGTTGCTAAAGAGAGTTTGTAAGGGCTTGCCTGGAATTCTAATAAAAGTTTTTGTTGTTGTTGCTTGCTTTTTTTTTAATGTTATAGTTTGCAATCTTTCAATTCTATTATCCCAGCAGGAAATACTTTTCAACTCTGACACAGTGATGAATAGGAAAAGCAGGCAAAGGTAAACACACAGATGTCATCAAGAAACAGCTTTAAATATTGGTTTAAAAATCTATCTTTCACCACCAACTCTGTGATGACGTCATCTGTATGCTAGTTACTCTTCAACCACTAAAGGTTCTTTACCTCCAAGAATGAAAGAGTGAATAAATGAGTGGACGAGTTGAAGAAGGAGACTGAATGAATGAATTGAGGAAGGAGAAGACAGACTTAGGAGTGTTATTGCATTTATTCCATCAGCCCAATACATTTCTTTTTAGTTTTGATTTTCCATAAGCTAACAAACACATAGAAAAAAATCATTTACACACAAAAATCACATCTATTTGCTAATGTACCATAATATATGTGTGTATGTATACACATTCCTCCCACAGACAACTCTCTTGGCCTGCAACTTTAGGGACCTCTATGTCCCTAATTATAGCTTATGTTACAGGCTACACAGAAGCGCTGCTGATCCCAGCTCTGGCATGGCTCCTGTTTAAACAGACTTCCCAGAAATCTCAGGCAGCTTGCCATGGTAAGGAAACAATTTACGTCAGATTTTGAGCAGGGGAATCCGTCAGGGTTGGGGAGGAAGGCGGAGGCGAGCTGTTAAAGGTAGTAAGAGGGAGGCTTTTCATGGGCCCTACAGCTGATCATTATTTCCAGAAGAAGGACAAAGTGGCTATTCTTCTGCTTTGGCTTGCCATTGCCTTGACTACTTCGTTTTGAAATCCAATGGCTGCCTGAAGATTCCTTTGGGGATCAAATGAGTCTGGAGAGGATGCTGAGGACTGGTTTTGCTAGCTCTCTTGATGGCCGCCCATAGTTAAAAGATTTCTTTGTAGTAATTATGGATGGTCTTTTATGTTTTCTGTAGTTCAAAGACTGGGAATGAAATGACCTCAGAAAAGATTTATTCAGAGTTCTTTCTATTTGAGGCATTATCTATATATCAAAACACCATTCTCCAGTCAATAAATGTTTATTTAATGTGACAGATATTGTTATCATTGCCCTAAATGTTCAAGTACCCTTCATTTTCCAATTAGTAGGAGTCTTGTGGGGTTTTTGTTTTGAAGTAGACAATGAATTCTCTCTTTTATTTTAGTTGAAAATTTTTTTTTGATAATGTATTCTGATCACTTTTTCCCTCCACCAAATCCTCCTAGATCTTCCACGCTCATCCAACCCCACACCCTCTCTTTCTCTCTGTTTTATAAAAGAAGGGCCAAGCTGCAGTGCAGGACCATGTCTAGATTCATGGTCCTACTACAGCAAGGGTCTGTGTCGTCTGTGGCTCCTGTTACCATCAAAGGCCGTGCTAATGCCAAGGGTCTGATGGCCACCTGGGACCATGTTGGTGTCCTAGCACCATACCGCCACTGGGGCCATACTGATCTGAGTGGGTTATGCTGCCACCTGGTTGCTAATGAGGCCATGTCTGGGTCCGTGATCCTACTACAGCCAGGGTCTGTGTTGAGGTCTATGGCCCATGTTGCCAGCAAAGGCCATACAGATGTTCAGGGTCTAGGCCACAACCTGTGGCCATGTTGGCAGCCAAGGGTCATGCCACTGCCAGGGTCATGCCAACCTGAGTGGCCTGCTCTGCTACCTGGGGCCATGGTGTCCAGACAGGGCTACTGCCAGGAACTCTAATAGATGTGTCGGTCGGTCTATGATCCCTCTGCATCCAGGGTCTGAGTTGATCTCTGTGGCTCCTGTTGCCATCCAGGGCTGTGTGGATACCTGGGGTCTGGCCAGCCACCTGAGACCATGTTGGTGTACAAGGGTCATGCTGCCGCCAGGGCCATACTGATCTAGGTGGCCTGTGTTGTCACCTGGGACCATGTGGCCCATGATGAGGACCAGGCCTCAGTTGCTGCCTAGGGCCATGTCTGGGTCCACAGCCCTGAAGCAGCCAGAGTCTGAGTTGATATCCCTGGTTCCTGTTACCACTGAAGGCTATGTGAGTGCCCCAGGTCTGGTCAGCCACTTGAAATCATCTTGGTGTCCAGAAGTCAAGCTGCTTCTAGGGCCGTACTCAACTAGGTGACCTTCACTGCCACCAGGACCATGGTTATGTCTGGGCTGAGCTGCTGCCAAGGGCCATGTCTGGATCCATGGTGCTGCTGTGGCTGGGGTCTATGTCCATGTCCATGGACCCTGTTACCACAGAGGGGTCTAAGAACCAAGTATGGTAAAATCTGAGGGCCGTGCTGAGCAGGCCCTGCCCTTCATTGGCCCTGAGATAGCTGGCCCTGCCCCTCACTGGACACTGCAGCAAGAGAAATGGGTCCATCACTCATGGAAGAGCTTGTCCTCCACACTAGGTAGAGATGGCTCCATCCCTTACTACCGAGTGTGAAGAGCTGGCCCTTTCAGGATGGGCTTAGGAGAACTGGCTCTGCCCCTCCCCTGAGGGGGCAGTCCCAGCATTCTGGAGCACTTGAAGGGACTGTTCCTACAGATCTAAAGCCACAGGATCTCCATGATTCAGGGCAACAGCAGGATATCTGAGAGTTTTTTTGGTGAGGGTCCAGTGATGATGATGATGTGCCAGAGGCCAGAGTCCTTGAACCAGAGCAATGACTCACTGCAATGAACATTTGTGGGTGGGACTAATTGGACAAAAGGCTGTACAGCATTGCACACCACAGCTCTAGATACCACTAGGATGAATGAAGATATGTTGGCGAGGTGGGAAAGGCAGACGAGCAAGGTGGTTTTGGTTTATTTTAGTTTGGTTTTAATTAATTTGGGGGGATTCTTTTGGTGGAATGCTGCAGCATGAGGGATGGATATGGAGGGACTGGGCGATGAGCAGGATTGTGGTACATGATATGAAATTCCCAAAGAATCAATGAAGAATGATATTATAAAAAATCAATCAATCAATCAATCAAACTGACAAAAAACAAGATATACACATAACATACTTTTTCACAAAACGCTAAGACAGAAATCAAAATATACAAGCAAAAGACTAATAGGACAAAGAAAAATGTACAAACAAAGCAATGTGAGACAAGAAGTCTACAAATGTACCATTGAGTTTGGTTTACATAAGCCAACTACTCCTGGGCGTGGAGCCTACCCTGAAGTGTGGTTAATAGACTCAGGGAGACTCTCTGTTAGCGAATTTTTTTTTTTCTAATTTTCTTTTGAAAGCCTAATCAATTGCAGATAGCTGGTCAGGGGAGCTCATTGTCTACTTCCTCAATTTGGCTCTGGGACTCTGTCTGGCTTGGACTAGTGCAGGTCCTGTTAAAGTTGCCCTAGTCACTGTGAGTTCATATATGCATCACTCCAGTTGTGTCTGGAAGACACTGCTTCTGTGAAGTCATCCACCATCTCTGGCTCTTCAAATCTTTCCACCCCTTCTTTCACATAAATCCCTGAGAGGGGGGGGGGGGGGGGGGGGAATTTGATGGAGACATCCCATTTAGGCCTGAGGAAAATAGCAGTGAATTCTTATTGGTGTTAATCAATTATGAAAATCCCATCCTCAGTCTTTGAGCATTCTGGAAAGCCTTGATACACTTCAGTATGGGCCAAAGAGATCTTAGAAAAGGAAAAGCTTCTTTGTGGGATTTTAAAAAAAGGTGTTGATTTTCCAATGAAAAGGAATGTTTTGTGGTGATAGCTCTTATGCCTACTTTGAATATGATCAGGATAGTTGCCACTTTTCAGAAAAGATGACAATGGTAAGAAAGTTATTGATATTTTAAAGCTTTATTCCACTCATTATTTGTGTGTGTGTGTGTGTGTGTGTGTGTGTGTGTGTGTGAATGATATGTACACATGGTTCTCATGCCATAACACATGTACAAAGGTCAGAGAAAAATTGTTAGGGTTGGTTTTCTCTTTCCACCTTTGAGGATTTCAAAAATCAAACTGAAGTCTTCAGACTTGACAGCAGCTTCCTTGACCCAGCAAGCCTTCTTGCTAGCCACTATTGGTGTTTTTGATATACTAAACCAATGTGAGAGACACCCTACCTGGAGACATCTTGTTATGTAAACATAAGAAGCCATGATTGCTAAGGTTTCTATTTGTGATGAAAGAATTGTACACTCAGTTCTAGGTATGTTATCAGGAGAAGGGAGTGGTAGACAAAATATTTTACTGCCTAGCCCTTGTGGAAGAATTGCTGATGACTGCAACCATCAGTCCCTTCAGTGTCTGATGCAGCTGCAGAAGCGCCATCTACTCTGAGGTCATGCCTGTCCTTGGGTGGCCTACAATTTGTGACTAAGTGAACTAGGGGCAAAAAGACTCACTTATTTTTAGTGCATGTGAGTCTCTAGAAGAGGCAACATTTCTTCTTTCCAGAACTCCCCAGCAGATTAACGGAGCCTTTGTTGGGTTAGCATTGCATTAGTGGCCTGGAAGGAATAGGAAGAAAACACATTTAATGAGTTAGAGTTTTGGGTGTTGTCCTTGGACTCTGAGGATAGAAGGCAGAGGAAGTTGGAGACAGAAAGATATATGGGGAAAATAAAGAAAGATGGGAGTAAAAGAGAGACATTCGTTAATCCACTATTACAGTTGGAGATTTCAGCAGTCTTCTATCAAAGATGGACAGCTTTAGTAGACAGAAAATCAGTGAGGCCATTGTTGAACTCTATAACTCCATCAATCACTGGATAAAATTGGCATAGGTAGGTCACTTCATCCAACAATAACAGCTTGCATGGAATATTCACCAGGATAGACCAAATTCTGGGCCATAAAACACACCTTAAAATTTTAAAATAATACAAACCATACAATGCCTGCTTTCATACATTTGAATTTAACTGAAATCAACAGACAGATAACATAAAAAAATCCTCCCAAACCTGGAGATTAAGCAAAACACTTCCAAATATACATTGTTTAAAGGAAAAAATCTCAATAAAAACAAACAAACAGAAGTTGAAGTGGATGAAAAGGAAAGCACACAACAAAATCAGCACTATAAAATGCAGCTGCCATTAGACATGTGTATTGAAAGAGAACAAAGCCACCCTGGGATCTAGAGAAGATGAATTCATTAAATCTAAGCAAAGAGACAGAAAGGAATAGTAAAAGTTGGAGCAAAAGTCAATGAAATTGAGGAAAATATAACAGAGAATGACAATGATACCAAACGCTGTTTCTTGGATAAAAAAAGATCAATAAAATTGATAATCCTCTGTCAAGGCTTTTGGAATTGAAGAGGACATATATTACTGATATCAGAACACATAATTAAACATCCCATGGACATTTAGAGGATGGTGAGGGAGTGTTAACAGCTTGGTGCCTTTGGGCAGAGAATGAGATCTTCCAGGAGAGTTTGGTGTTCAAAATAAAGACAGAGCACAGGAGCAGAGACTTGAGGCAAACAAATGGTTTGAAAGTGTCTTCTTCTTGAGATTTTAGGAGCTTAAAAAACTAGAAATTATTTATTCATTCATTCAAAAAGAAAACATTAGCTATTGAGTTACCATTTAGGAAAATCCCTAACCATATGTATGTATGTATGTATGTATGTATGTATGTATGTACAAACACATACACACACACACACACACACACACACACACACACACAGAGAGAGAGAGAGAGAGAGAGAGAGAGAGAGAGAGAGAGAGAGAGGTGATAGACAAGTAAGTGAATCAGTATTTAACATACCTGATTATAGGTTGTGCTGAGAAGCCATAGCATTTTCAGTTGAACCTGTGATTATTTTTTAAAAGCTGTGTTTTAAGCACACTTTAAAGCAATACTCAATTTAAACCTCGATGGAAAGCAGGGAAGAGCTTCAAATTCAAGCACATGTGTATATCAGATGTTTTCTCCTGTTAGACCACTTACTACCATCTGATGCTGATGGATTCCTGGCCTCATGAGAGAAGTAATTAATAGCTGATAAGTTTCATCAGGGATAAGACGATTTCTGCCGCTGGAGTGTAGCATCCTTCATCATAGTGTCTAGGTGTGATACCATGACAGAGGTTTCCCCCTCTGGTTAATCAAGAAGACTAAATCCACGAGGAGGGTTAAGTGAGGTCAGAGAGATGGAAAAGCTATCACATTTCCATTCTAGAGTGCATGATAACCTATTTGCGCATACCTCTGGAGGAATAAGGAAAAACAATTCTAAAGACCCCCAAACCCAAAATAGTCTGGACTACCTAATACATTAAAATAAAATTGGCAACAAGCATTGGCAATAATTAGATAATATTACTTGCTTAATAAATTTATTTCATTATAATTTGTTAATTGTACAAAATAGTGTGTTTTATTATGTCATTTTATGTATGTAAATCATATGCTTTGATCATTTTCAATCCCCTAATACATGTTCTCCTCTCTCACCCACAGTTCTCCCTTCTCTAGCTCCAAGCCCTCTTTCTACTTCCATATACTATCTCTACTGCTTTGTCTGTTCTTTATTATTATTCACACACACACACACACACACACACACACACACACACACACACACATATTTATAAATATGAACTGTTGCATTCATTTAGTGTTGCATAGATGTATGGTTTTAGGATTGAAGAGCTGACCATTTGGTATTGGATAACTGATTAGGAGGCTCATCCCTGGGGTAGACTGTCTCTCAACAGTTATTAATTGCCTATTACTCCTCATCTAGGGGTGATTGAGGTCCTAGATACTCTTAATACACTTAAGGATGTAAATATCAACACATTTTGGCCCATTTCAAAGTGAAGATCTGACTGTGTTTAAGTGAAAATTGGAAAGAGTTGTAGATTTTAATCCTTGCATGAATAATTTCTAAAAGAGTTTGCATTTATTATTCAACATATTTATTTATGGTTACCAAAACTAAGAGCTGAAAATCTACCTTAAGATTTCAGGCATCAGTAAAGCTCCTAGATATTGTCACAAAAGTTCACATATGTTTAAGCCCTGGGGTCTCTTAAGCCTTAATGGGTACACAAGAGCAAAAAATGAGGTTGCCATGAGCCGTTGTTCACTCAGTGGCCACACATAGACTTACTAGTTATTGGAATGAGGTCTGAGGCCCATAGCCTAAGAGAGAGAGGAAGACAAATTCACCAGTAACTCTAACAAAAGATGGAACGACAGAAGCACCATTAGAAAGTTATGGAGTGTTTCGGGAATTCGTAGGAGGAATGCATCCCATTAATTTTCTTGTCAGAAAAATCTCAGGGGCTTTATGGACAAGTTATACTCAGCTGGTGCAGAGATTTAGTGGGAGAAGAGTGGACTCACCATCAGCTAGTGTTCAAACAATGGAGCCAGAATGTCATGAAGACAGACCTTGTCATATGTGAGAATCAATGTGCCTGCACTGATAGATGCACTCATGGGGTCAAGATTCAATGTGAAGACCCATTTCGGGATGATAACTTGGTGCTAGGGAAGTCACAGGCAAACTAAATGAGTGGTCAATCTCTTCAGGAGAGTTGTGACCGTGGAGAGACACTTGTGTGCACCTGAGCAGATTATCAAGGAGCTACTTTTTTTTTTTTTTTTTTTTTTTTAGAGAATAGAGAAGTCTTGCTGTCTCTTTCCAGTTTCTATACAGTTCATGGCTATGAGATTAGTTTTCCTTAAAATGTATTTTTTAATTATGTGTATGTGTGTATGTGTGTGAGGGTATGTGCTTGTGAGTGCAGCTGCCCAAGGAAGCCATAAGAGGAAGTTGAATCTCCCTGGAGGTGGAGTTACAGGCTCATGTGAAATCCTCAACATTGGAACCAAACTAGGGTCCTCTGGAAGAGCAGCATGGGTTCTTAACCACTGAGCAGTCTCTGCAGCCACCCACCCTGTGAAACTCTTAGAAGTATCAATAGTTTTATTACAGGCACAATATCAAGCAAAGATTGGAGTAGGGTAACATTTTTCTTTATCAAGTTTAAGGAACAAGAATACTGAGGAGCAAAGAGGTCTGAGAAAAGGGAGTCTTTCCAGACCGTGGGAGTCCATGGCAAGACAAGGCCTGAGCTTTGGACCTGGGAGGACTAGATTCAAGGACATGCTTACTGAAAGACTCTGTGGTTCTCTAGGCAATTGTCCTCTCTCCTCTATATTTTACTGCACATTTTAGGAGCCATGAATGAGCAATATATATATATATATTTTCATTCTCTGGATTTATTCACAAAATTTTCTCTCCTCTCCTCTGGATAGAGAAAAGTTGAAAGAGGGGCTATTAATGGCAAGAACAGGAAGTGGTTGAAGTAAATTCCATAATTCCTTGGCCTTTTAAGCCTGAAGATTTCTAGTTAAATAATTTGATGCACAGACCTTGCCCACCATTCTAATGAGTTCTGGTAAGCTGGCACAGAAAATTAACGATAATAAATTAATTCCAGAGAATTCCATTTTGTGTGTTCAATTATTAATGGCATTACAGTGTTATTAATGGTGTCAATTATTAATGGCATGAATAAGTGAGAAATCACATCTATGCTATGATGCACAAGGGTTCCAATGTTCAGTAAACTGCTCAGAATAAATAAATAAACATACGAGGGTCAGACCTCTAATAGTCTATTTTCCATATATTTCTCAGAAAACTTGGGTATATGCATCACCAGAGCCTTTTTACTAAGATCACTACCCAAGTATTGCATTACCATAACAATAAGGAGGAAATCAGGCACAAAGTACTCTGTTTCCCTAGATGCCTCA
This sequence comes from Peromyscus melanophrys, assembly GCA_902168415.1. Taxonomy (NCBI): domain Eukaryota; kingdom Metazoa; phylum Chordata; class Mammalia; order Rodentia; family Cricetidae; genus Peromyscus; species Peromyscus melanophrys. The sequence goes on along the minus strand of CABHPR010145782.1, from coordinate 6,290 downwards.
ATCTATGCATGTGGAGACAGTGAGTTAGTGACCATGGATAACTAAATGTAAGATCAGGGAGAGCTGTGTGGGTTCAGTAAATCTGGGAGAGCTGAGCAGTATCATAAAACCTAGTGATCAGTGCTAACTTTAATTTGAATCATAGCAACATGCCTAGGCAACTGTTGTAACTGTCAGTGTAAAATAGGTTGGGATTAGGGTGAGTGAAAATGCAGGAGGAAAATGTAGATCACAATTGATTTGACTACCAATGCATGTTTTGCACCAACCTTCTGAGCCTCAATTTTTCTTATCTTGTCAAGGCAGATGATATCTTTTCAGAAGGTGATATGACAGCAGGGGATGTAGGACATAACAGAATCTTAACAAAGCTCCTATTATCACTGCTGACTTGCTCTTTGTAGAGATCATATAATCAAGTTTGTCAATTTTCTAAGTGAGGCAATTGAATGCCAAAGAATGCATCTAGCTTGTCACTGAGGTCACCTGAGGATCTTTATCTCCCTTAATTTGTCTGTCATTTCCCACCTCATTCTGTTTCCCAGAAGTAAAGTTCCATGCATGGAACTGACAGGGTTCCAGGACCTGAGTTTCATCACTAGAGTGACCCAGCAGAGGGAAGAAAGAGGGAGAAAATGAGTGAGGCTTGGGTATTTTTCTTGCCCCCCCCCCATAGTGGTCCCTATCAGCTAGCTACACATCTCAACAGCTGACCACACACACTCTCAAAGTGGCTGACTCTCTTTATGATTCCCTCTTTAAGGACTCTTAAAACTGCATCTATCCCTGCTGCATACAGGTGGTAGTGAGTTTTGCTGACAAGAGGAATTGATTACCACACTACTCTTTCGTGAACAGTGTTTACCAAAATACCCTATTTTGATATTTGACAGCATTGGCAGACATGATTTTACATGCCAAGATTCTTGATTGTAAGTGTACCATCTTTCCTAAAAACTTGCTATAATTTCACTCATGTGCCTACTTAAGTGTCAACTAAGAAGAAAGCCCTGTTCTGAATGTGAGAATTATCAAAATTAGTGATGTAGATGCTCAATACTCTGAGACATTGTGTGATAGTACTCTAATGCATGGATTAGCAACAAATAATTTTTGTATAGAAAGCAAAATAAAAAATACTTTAGACATTGGGACACTTATCTTCATTAAAACAATTCAATTCTTTCATTATAGTACAAGTCACCATAGTCAAAGTCTCAAAAAATGATGGCTGTTTATCAATAAAACTTTATTCATATCCACTGTAATTTGTACTTCATATCTGATTACATATTTTTTTCCTTTGAATTTTCTCCCTCAGTACATTATCTTTCAGGACCAGGCAGAAAGCCATATTTGGCCTTCTGTTCATTGTATCTTATGCCTTGTATGTGCACAAAGGGGAGTAGAATTAAGGAGGCCAAGTGAAGGGACAAAGAGGCCAGGGAAGGATGCATGAAAGAAATGATATTTACACAGGAGACTGGAAGATCGTTTGTTTGGCAGAGAAGGGAAAGAAACTTTAAAACATAACTAGTAAACAAAAGCAAAGAATCATCACAGTGTAGGATGAGATCAGTGGCGTGAGTGAACTGGCTATGCCACTGTGAAATGCCACATTTCCCTGCCCTTGAGAGGTAAGCAAAGCTGTATTTGTCAGTACTTAAAAGGGATCCAGAACTGGGAGGATTAGAGAAAAGAAGCACAGGAATGATGGGAAGCAGAGGTGTATCACTCCCTTCCCCGCCCCACCATACCACAGAGAGACTCCAGACCAGATCTTAAGGGACCAGAGTGATGGGGGAATGTCTTTCTATATTCTGTGAATATATGTTGCTCTTATTGGTTGATAAATAAAGCCATTTGGCCTATGGGAACATAGCTTAGAGGCAGGCAGAAAATCCAAACAGATAGGAAGAGAAAGGAGAGGCAAAGCAGACACCAGCCGCCACTGAAGGAACACCATGCTAGCAGACCGGTAAGTCACGGCCACGTGGCAACTTATAGATTAATAGAAATGGGTTAATTTAAGTGTAAGACCTAGTCAGTAATAAGTCTGAGCTAATGGCCACACAGTTTATAAGTAATATAAGCCTCTGTGTGTTTACTTGGGTCTGAGCAGCTGTGGGACCACTGGACGTGGGAGCTGGGCAGGACCAGAGAAAATTTACAGCTATACCAGAGTTCCCCCTGAAAGACTGGGCTTTGGAGATGGGACAGGATGAGTGGTAACAGGGATTTAGGTTCCAGGCTTAAAAAGTCCTTAGTGCAAAGGTCAGGTCTAAAGGTCTAACACTTGTAACCTGAGTGATCATCGGGAAGTTATTTAACCTCTTAGAGATCAGTTTTTGACACCCAGTGCTCATCATGGCAACACTGGCTTCTTACCCAGTTGAAGATTAAGTGGCATACCACACACAGACTGCTCCTAGCATTGCAGGCTCATCATCAATGATCAATGAAGGTTTACTGTTTATTGTCACAATCCTGATTAGGCTTATAGACGAGCTGGGCTTTTACAGTGCTCAACATTTGAGTGTTTTTTTTTCCATTTGATGGTTAGGATGGAAGCTGAAAAGTTGGCAGCTGAGGTGAACACAGGTTTTCCCTTCTAGCACACTGACAACATCAAGCTCTCATGAGCTACACTGGCAGATAGCAATTTGTTTGGACCTGGACCTTGAACTCATTTTGTGTAGAGCCAAGGCTGTACCACCTCAGTCTAGACAATAGTTGTTTCAGCAGACAGCGTGCTCTTTATTACAGAGAAAATGAATTTATTTTCTTGTTTAGGCTACACATGGAGAGAGCCATGTTGGGTAGTTCTCCTTTTTAAACGTCCTGCTTTGACTCTCCTGTCTGATGGCTTTCATTGATCTTAATGGGGGCACTAGCCAATCTGTCAGATGAAAAGAGAGGCATTGACAAGCAACATTTTGGGTGACATCATGGGAGATAAACAGTTCCATCTTTCCTAAGGATGCCAGAGTGACACAACTGGAGGTTAATCTGGCAGATCTTTAACTTACTTTGGATCTGATCTAAATGCAGGATTGTGAAGACTCTTAACATTTCACTTCTGAGACACTGTCAGGATAAATGGAGTACTGAGGAGGACAGATTATGTGGATTTTTAAAGAAAAAATATAAGTACAGTTCAGGTGTTTAGTTGAGTCATTACATGGTGTCAGGATCTATTCAGAGGCAGGATTCTTAACTTATCAAAAATAGGAAAAAATAGAAAACATTTTTGAACATAGAAAATGTGTTCATTGTGACATATTTGTGGAAAAAAGAAAAAAATTAGAAAATTATAACAATTATTCCCAAACCAGAACTTAGATTGTATTTTTATATTAACTAGGTATTTTTCAAACATTTTGCTAACATAAAATGAATCTAGGCAAACATAAGGGAAAAACTATAACAGAGAGTCTTTCTAAACCTACAAATTGGTTGATACTGAATCAGTCAGAAGCTGAATCAGTTCAATCAGTCAGATACTGAAATTTAGCATTGTGGCCACATACCATCACCCTTCACTGCAGGCCTGGCATGTGGAGGCTAGCATTTGTCCCCTTTACATGCTGAGTGGGACAAGTTTGCTGAGAAGGACCACAAATTCAGGACATAAGAAACCCTGAGGTCTGGCATATGTCTACCAGAGGACCTTAAAGGAGTTGTAGCTCTCGGCTTGCAAGAAGCATTAGGATAGAATTGTATTTGGGGAATGCAAAGGAGTTTGAAGGTGTGGGGAGTTAGGTTTGTATCATTTTGAAAGTCTCCCTGGCCAAGAGAATTACACACAGATGCCAAGTGACCCAGTAGAGTGGTAGGCTGTCAGAAGTTCAAGAAATGGAAATGGGAGAGCAAGATGGAGATAAGAGATGGGTCAGTGGCTGAGACTCTGGAAGAGGCCCCATGAGGAATTCCTGAGGCACCAATGGACACTTTTTTTTTCAAATTATTTATTTATTTATTTAGTATACCTCCCTCCTCCTAGTCCCTCCACCACCACCCCCTTTTAAAGGCCCCCCCAATCTACTCCTCCTTGGTTTTTGTTTAGGAAAGGACAGGCCTCTCATAAGTATCAACAAAACATGATGTATCAAGTTTCAGTAAGAGTAAGCACCTCCCCATGTATTAGGTTGGGGCAAGGTGAGCTGAGCCAGCATAAGGAGTAGGGTCCTGAAAGCCAGTAAAAGAGTTAGCGACAGCCCATATTCTTACTGTTAGGAGTTTCACAAGAGGACTAAGCTACACAACTGTAACATATATGCCAAGTGCCTAGGTCAGTCCCATGCAGGCTCCCTGGTTGTTAGTTCAGTCTCTGTGAGCCCCAGTGAGCCCAGGTTAGTTGACTGTGTGAGCCTTCCTGTGGTGTTCTTGATCCCTTTGGCTACTACAATCCTTTCTCCCATTTTTCTGCAGGATTCCCTAAGCTCTGCCTAATGTTTGGCTGTGAGTCTGCATCTGTTTCCATCAGTTGCTGGATGAAGCTTCTCTGATGACAGTTGAGCTAGGTATGAATCAGGACATAGGAGATGGCCAGTTCAGGCTACTTATTCACTATTGCTAGGAGTCTAAGCTGGGGTCATTCATGTAGATTCCTGGGAGAGTCCCTTGTGACAGGTTTTTACCTAACCCCCAAATGCCCCCAGTTTCCAGTAGTCTCTTTCAGTTCCCCGCCCTCTCCTGTACCATGTAACCTGATCGCTCATATTCTCATCCCTACCTGCACTCAGTCCACTCACAAAATCTCTTTTATTTCCCCTTCCGAGGGAGATCCAGCTATCCCTCAATGAATCCTTCTTGTTACCTAGTCTGTCTGGGTCTGTGGATGGTAGCACGGTTATCCTTTATTTTACAGCTAATATCTACTTATAAGCCTGTACATACTATATTTGTCTTTCTTGGTCTGGGTTGCCTTACTCAGGAATATTTTTTTTCTAGCTTCGTCCATTTGCCTGCAAATTTTCTAGTGTCCTTGTTTTTAACAGCTGAATAATACTCCACCCAATAGATACTTCTTGAGAGCTGATCTGCACTGGGGTTCTCTCACTCCAGAGAATACCAAGACCAGATGTTGTCTGAGTCTAACAATGTTCTCTCTCTCTCTCCTTTGACTTTCCTCAATGCTGATGGGCCCGAAGGCAGCTACAAGGAAGAGAAAGGTGAAGAGGTGCAAGAAGAACAGAAAAAAGATACCAGTCTTGCTCTCTTTCTCATGGCAAGATCCCATGTGTGAAGTGAAGTTGGAGCCCAAGTTGGCTTGGAAGGAAAAATTTAAATTTCATTAGTTGATGGTGTCATATGCCAACTTAATTATTAGCCTGAAAAAGTATTAAAGTTTTGGACTGGATATTTAAATTATTGAAATGGTACTGTGATAAGGCCTGAAGGTGACAAGAACGTTCTCTCTCTCTCTTCCTCTTTCCCCCCACTCTTTCTCTCTAATTTACTGTGATTCAAATAGAAAAAAATCTGCCTTATAATGTGAAAGTGATGTGCAGTCAATAGACATTTTAGATTTTGGTTTTGGACTTTTTGGTCTTTTTCTTGGGCTAGCCTTGTATAGTGTGATACTCTCTGATTAGCTACAGTAAGCCACAACTCCCAGTAGCCATGAGATCATGTGGGAAAACACCTGGATCTCTATAGGGCACTATGTTGCCAGAGGTGTTTTAGATACAGACGTTCAGTAAATTAAACTAAATGGTAAACATTGTTCCCTAAAACAAGCTTTGTGGGGGATAATTTTTTCCCAGCTGAAGGGTAGTGTGAGTATTCTGAGAACAACAAAGTTGGCTTGCCTTAGCAAGGATGCTCACAACTTAGCTATATTAATGTATTTTTCTACTGATTTTCAGTTTTTGGAGTGTTTGACTAAAACATAATCTTATCATGTCCAGAGCAACTGCATTTGCAATATGTACGATGACCTGGGAGAGTTAGCAGCCTGCCTCACAGAATCCCTTGCATATATAAAACAATGGACAAATGAAAGAAGCAGCTTTTTCCCCCCTTTTCAGTCTGGAGTTCCTTGTGACCAATGAAACATGCTTTTACACAGTCAATACGTGGTACACAATTTTGAATCCTGTGTTAGCATTTAAGATTATAACACTGGTGCTTTTTCATACCCAGAAAGGATTTTCATGACCATTTACAGGTATACAATGGCCCATTCAATGATGCACTTCTGTGGTGATTGGGCATTTGGGTTGTTTCAAGCAATTCACATTTACACTCAGAGCCATTGTGGTGCACGTGACCTTGCAAGCCAGCTA
>CABHPR010145781.1:28864-59504 GCA_902168415.1 Peromyscus melanophrys | reverse complement strand
GGTGCATGAAGCTGGGGATCCTTCCTGGTCTTTTGTGATGAGTGACTTTGTGACCTTGTCTTGTGTCTCCAGATGCTCTCCATTTCCAAAGCTCTGAGGACTGATTTGGATGCTCTATCCTCCCTACTCCTCACTGTGGCTCCAGCTAAAGCAGGTTTCTCTTCACTGAGTGATTTACTGGGATGGATCAAACCATAAACTTTAGTCACCAAATGGTTGTTGAGCCTCCAGCATGTGCCAGGCAGTTCTCAAAGAGCAACAAGGCCAAATTCCTAACATATGAATATAGCACGAGTCATATGGAGGTGGGTGAGTAGGAGATAGACTACAAACAGCAAATGTCATAGCTAAATGGCTTAAATAAAATGCCCATCATTAGAAAGTGACAAATGGACTGTGGTATATGTAGTGTACTTCTTGGGCCCTGAGTTTTACCCTCACAGCAGCATCGCCAGAAAGACATCAAGGAATGCAATGCAGTTTCATTTAGACATTGCAGGTGTTCTTTCTGGTGTGTATGAATGCAGAAACTGTACGTCCTCCCTGAGAATGAAGAATCCTGAAAGAGTAGATGGGGATTGTATGCTAGCCTTGTGGATATCTGAAGAAAGCCTCCCAGGTAGAGATGATAGCTAAGCTGTGAGACCCTGAAGCCACAGTAATTTTCATCTTGGTGAAACAAAGAGGGAATAGTGGCAAAACTGGTGCAGGATGGAAAACAGAAGGGACCTTAAGGGTCCTTGGGGATCTAAAGAAATCATGCACCATAACACAGGTATATCACTTGGATTGAGCTTTACAAGCATCATAGGATGCTGTGCTGAGGAAGGGCCTGTCTGAGGCCAAAAAGGAACAGGAGGGAGGCTTTGGGGACTGCTGTGAGGGGCAAACTGTGCTGACACACGAGGATGGGGAAATGGGTTTGGTGCAAAGTGGCTGGAATCCACTGAGAAGTTGGGGCCATCATGACTTCTTGATAGAAGAAAGTAAGATGTGAAGGCACCATGAGGTGAGGGTGATCGGCTTAGAACACTGGAAGATTTGCTTGGATACCTACTTGGTGTGATGGGAATAGTCAGGTAGAAGAGGATACCCATGTGGTGTGATGGGAACAGTCAGGCAAGAGAGGATACCCACATGGTGTGATGGGAATGGTCAAGCAGGAGAGGCTTAGGGGGATCTTAAGAGTTCGATGAAAATGTCTTTTCATGAGTATTTGCATTTTGAGTAAGGTTTGGATATAACAGATTCTAAATGACACCACACCAGAGGAGTCCCTACAACTAGAAGCTTGATATACAAGTCATTTAAAAGTATGTCCTGGGTGAGTGTGTACTAGAGATACATTTGAGGTTTCTGCAGAAAGCAGTAAGATGGGGAGGCTTTAGTGTTGATTCCAATGTCTTGTGAATACAGAAACAGTAACCATTCTTACAAGAGAATATTGTCTATCCTTTAAAGGTATCTGCTAAATTCATCATTTTTCTATTCCTGGCACTTCATTTTGAAATAATAACACCTCTATTATCTACAGTAATTTTATTCTCAATAGTAAAGTTTAAGTTATACTCTAAGGAAAAAATGCAAGGTAATAATTTTAATTGCTTTAATAACTTAGTGAAAATACTGAAAGAATGTTTATCAGAAATGTTTGAATGAGAAAATAATATGAAGTAATATGTTGTACGTGTAATTAAATATATGAATGTACATATAGAGACAGAAATACAATATAAGGAGGAATTCAATAATCCATAATTTTATTTTGAATAGAGATTCATGCTGCTTTGGAGAACGCAGCCAAAGACACATGAGGCATCTACCGCACAGCCGCTCACCCATCAGTTGCTATGTGTCTGCCTAATTGAGAGAGGCACAGGTGAGGCGTCTTGCTTACTGTTCTGAGAGGCTTTCCTGATCCTCTCCTCATCATGCTAACAGGGTATAGTCTCTTATGATTTCCAACTATCATTGAAGACAAAATAACCATATGCAACAGGCCTCTGTCAGAAGCTTCTGCTGATGGTAGGGTTAGTGAAATTAGTTTCCCATTTGTCAAGGGGGCCATGACTCATTACAAACAAATGCATGAAATCCCAAACATTGCCTGAAAACCCAAGCGTAATGAACCAAAATAAAAACCCAATTCGCCATTAAAAGGCTTTTATAACAGTCCAGTGTGCAGATGGCTGGGCACTGGGTACTTGACAGCCAACATTAAAGAGACAGTACCATATCTGGGAACATGTAGGCAGCTCAGAAGGACAGTGACTGTAAAGACACATACCATGTCATATGGAATGGTAGACAAAAAATGCATCAATAATTAATAGAAATATGCATTAGAAAATGTCCCAAGTACATATTGTGTGGTAGAGAGACACAGAACTGAGGGCTGTGGGGTCTTAAGTATGGAGAGTGCTTCTCATGGACATTTCATTTCATGTCCACAGTTATAAAGTGAGCTAAAGTCTCTATTGATTTTTCTTAGGAAAATGAAAATTCATATTACATTTTAATGTTATTGTACATCTTTTGCAAAGACATTATGGAGAATATGATTCATCTAATTATTCATTTTTCCATAAGTAACCAAATTCTTGAAACTAATAAAAGTCCCCTGTACAGCTGGACACAAACTCCGGTGCATGTGAAGCAGTTTGAAGGAAGAAGGATCTCTTTTATATGGATCAATGGCTGAGCTCATTACTTTTGTGGTAAGAGCTGAGTGGAGAATCAAACTGTGGGAAAAGGAGCCATGAGTGCAGTCTACACAAAAGTGAAACAGGCTTAAGAGCCAGAACTAGGTCCTCGAAGCCCAGAGCATGGTCAATGGCTTCAAGGGGATATTTGAGAGGACATAGTGTGCATATTTCTGTGAGCCTGGTTTCACAGCATCCAAAAGGCCAGCATAGTGGCTTTGGATGCTGTGCCATGGAGATGAGGGTTGGCAGATGTTCTAGCAGAATAGTGGCATTTGCCTTTAATCCATGAAGAGTCATTGGCTGCTGGCTGGAATAGCATGCCAAAGGAAAGGAACAGAGCAGGCAGGCTTATTGGGAGCTAGCCTGACATCCCTCAGAATGACAAGAAAGTCATAGGCCACTTCATAGAGAAGGTAGGACTTGTGAAAAATAATTAAATAGATCTTTGGCCTATTTGGAACTAACTAGTTGGTGAGTAGCAGTTGGATGGTTTAGGGAAATTCCAGGTTTACAGTGCTTCAAATCCTAGTCATTTGTTTAACCCCCAGAAATTTCTAAGGATGCCAGGAGGGGTTCATTCCCATAGTGCTTCTCAGAGGACACACTGGAAACACAAGTATTATGACCATATAATTCCAGAAGGTTTTATATAGGCTATTTATGGGTTTCATATTTCTTAAGACATGATCTGGTCTGTTAGGCCTATACCATGTCTATGGTGGTGTTGTATTCCCCAAAATACTGTACACTCTAATAAACTTATCTGGGGTCAGAGACAGAACAGCCACAATATTAAACATAGAGGTTAGGCAGTGGTAGCACAAGCCTTTAATCCTAGCATTCCAGAGATAGAAATACCTCTGGATCTCTGTGAGTTCAAGGCCACATTGGAAACAGCCAAGCATGGTGACACACGCCTTTAATCCCAGAAAGCCAGCCTTTAAAACCAGGGAGTGGTGGTAGAAAGCAGAAAGGTATATAAGGCATGAGGACCAGAAACTAGAAGCATTTGGCTGGTTAAGCGTTCAGGCTTCTAGCAACACAGTTCAGCTGGGACCCATTCTGGATGAGGACTTAGAGGCCTCTAGTCTGAGGAAACAAGACCAGCTGAGGATCCGGCAAGGTGAGGTAGCTGTGGCTTGTTCTGGTTCTTTCATCTTCCAGTTCACCCCAATACCTGGCTCAGGTTTGATTTTATTAATAAGAACTTTTTAAGATTCCTGCTATACATGTCTTTGGTCATTTGACTCACAACTTGTAGCAGAATTGAGTTCCTCAGGCTTTCAGGTGCTTATGAACCATGTAGCCTTTAGTGACTCTGAGTAAGGAGGAAGTTGCAAGTATTTGCATTGAAGGGGTAGGGTCACCCACTTGCTTGACAACCATTATGCCCAATTAAGTTTCCAACTGAGCCTGTAACAGCTGAAATCATAAATATGCTAGGCCAACTTGTCCAAAATAGCAATTCTACACTAAAATGTTCTAAGTTAAAAAAAACAAAAAACGGATTAGTCTCTGTCCTGGAAAACGATTAAACGGAGTGACTTTTCTGTGAGTTTCTGCTCTGTGCCAGCCATGTAAACTGTGTCTAAAGATGGGACACACATATTGTCAAGTACTTGTGTTTGAAGACTGTTTTTCTTTTCGCAGAAACTGTTTGAATCCATTCAAATGCAACATTTCTAAAACACTAACGTGGCAAAGAAAGTTAGTGCTTGAGCCCTCAAATTTTACAAGTACAATGGTGTTCCTTGTGGGTGCATTGAGCACATTTGAGCACAATGCTCTTTGCCAAGTCAGATCTGCCTCTGAGCTGGAGCAGAAGCACAGTGAAAAACAATTGATTTCAGACAATGTCATCAGACAGATGTTAGGTAAGTGCTAAGAGCAGATGTTGGGGAAAGCCAGCACAAAAGTCAACCAGGGACCATTCAACACTCATGTGATTAGATGTTCTGCAAAGAGTAGTCTTTCCTTTTCTTGTCTCGGTGGGGTTAGTTCCTTGTGTTGTGCAGCCAGTCATTTCAGGACGATGGTAATGAAAGGTTCTTCGTCAAAACTCCAGGCTGTGCAGGTGCAGACAGCAGAAATGCTCTCCTTGGCACTTAAAAGCCTAATCAGACTCATTTTCCAAGTGACACGACAATAGCCCAGGCCTTCTTGTCTTTTGCCATCCTGAGTTGGTGGTCTGGCTATTCACAGCCTCGTCATCAAAAATACATACATGCCAAAGAACTACTTTAGTAGATTTCCTAAGCCAAAGCAGGTGAAATGCAACTTGGGAGACTCATTCGTTAAAAGCTGACAACTATCCATATACCTCAGAATGATGAACAGTGATAAGGGCAGAGCATTAAATAACTATAATAAGGAAGCATGCCCAAGGGGAATGGGAAGTGCAGGTTTCCTGAAGAATAGGACAGCAGGAAGAACCACCCTGACAGAAGCTTTGTAGGTAAGAAAACAATGATGCCTTTGACTTGGATTCCACAATTTATGGATTAAATAAAGCAGTCTTTGAAAATAAATTAAAGTTTCCAGAAATCACAGAATAGAAGACAACAGGTCAATCCCGTGTGTGTGTGTGTGTGTGTGTGTGTGTGTGTGTGTGTGCGCACGTGCATGTGTGTGCCTGTGTGTACTCATGTATACACACAATGGTGGAATTCTAGCTGAGGGCTTGGACAATTAGCAACATGCTGTAACACATAACCATATCATAGCCCATCACTATATTACCATCACAGATGAGGAGAATGATAATTGAAAATATTTTCTCTGAAGACAGTAGAATCTCAGTGCACAAATACCAACAATATTTCAGAGTTTATTGATTCACAGAGAAAGGACAGACCAGCAAACTTCAAAAGAAAATATGTCCTTGGTTTATAAACAAATTTAACTTCAAGGGGAGCCAAGAACTGAACATGTTATTGCTGATGGGGAAAAGGTGTAAATAACTCATATCATCTTAATGACAATAAACATCAAATCAAGATAGAGTTGAATCTTTATCTGCATGACTTGAGGACTCTAGCATTACATTCAGTCTCTGGCTAGCATTCACCTTCAGCTTTCTCCAATATTAAACGTATAGACAGTGGTGAAGTGTGTGGCAGGAAGTCTCCACTTGCAGTCATGTGTGGCTCTAACACATTAAGTTAAATGTTTCTAAATCTCAGTTTCTTCATCTATAAAATAAGTGCTATCTACTTTCCCAAACTGCTGTCTAGGCAATACAAGACAGTCCCTGAAGAGCTTAGCTTAGTGGTTTGCACTGAGTTAGAAGTCAATAAAAACATCTAAAGCAGGAGTTATCTCAGGGGAACAAGCACCATGACCACATACTCTCACTGCGCACAGACTGTCAAGACACAGATGGAAAGCGAAGCTGATTTGTAAAAGTGTGTTTGCCTTACACTAGAGGCCAGTAATTAACTCAACTGGAAGCTGGTCTAGGATATTATTTTTTCCTTTCCCAGATTTCCACATGCATTCTGCTTTTTAGTAGTTGGTTTATTTAGAAGCCAGATTTTGCCTTACATTTGCCTGGACAAGGAATAAGAGAGCTGGGCTTCAAAATGAGATAGAACACGAAAAATACATGTAGCACAAGAGTACATCTTTTAGAAAGGCATGCATTGGGCTGGGGAATCTTATGCTTGGGCATTTCAAAAATCAATGCATTGATTCAGTTAAATATTTGATGAGGTCATTTTCTTTTCCACAGAAGAAAATTCTAGCACTAATTAATACATTTACAACAAAATCACTACATTTAAGCTTTGGGGAACATCCTGGAAGAGGATGTGGAATGATTTGAAGAGCCAGAGGATCAAGACACTGGCCGAGAAACAGTCAAAAGGACACTAAGGAAAGGAGTGATCTCTGAGGACTGGGGGGATGAGTCAGAGATGAATATTATCAAGACATATTGGATGACACTCCCTAAGAATTAACAAAAATGTTATAAAAAGATTTTCTGCTTATTTTTCTAAATAATACTATGTTTTTAAAGAAAGACTGGTATCAGTTTCAAAATGTGGCTGTTTTGGACTTCACATGTCTAAGATTCTTGCTATCAGTCTAAACAATGACACCAGTAATATTGGTGATAGGTGGACTCCTTCTTCGAGCTCCTCATGGGTTTATTTTCCATCAGCTTTACCCAAAAGCATGACTGTAAACATAAAGAATTAGGGATGGAACTATAGGCTGGAGCTAGTTCTGCCCTCATAGAATAAGGATAGAATCAGTTTCTTGGTTGACTGAATGGTTTATTATTTCCTCTGGTTACTGTGGCCTTCAATAATCTTAAAATAGAACATTAAGAAGTTGATTAAAATTCAGTTATTAAATTGTTTAATTCTGAGAAATGAATAATTCATACTGCTAATGCATTCTAAAGAATCTTCTTCCATGCATAGTCTTACAGGAAGAGAAAAGAAACCCTCTGAGTATCTAAAAAGAAAAAGAGAAATTAAAGAAAAATGTAATTTATATCATAGAAAGGGGCTGTAAACTATTCATTTCTCCATTCTGCCCTCTATATCAAATGCCTAAGGGAAGAGGATAGAAATCTAACAAGATTACAGAAAATATGTCCCGTAAAGAACACCTCCCCAAACAAAAACCACGAATTCCTTAGGGCATTGGTTGCTTTCCTTACTGCTGTGATCAGACACCTGACGAGAAGCCACTCCGGGGAGTGGAGGTCTCTGGCTCATGTTTTGAAAGGGCACAGTTCATTAAGGAGGTGATGGCCTGGCTGTTGGTGGTAGCTACCACTCACACATGCAGGAATCCAGAAGCAGGCATACACCATGAGCATTGCAGGCATGAGCTCAAGGCCAGCTCCACAGTGACACATAAATCTACCCCCAGTAAGAAAATGAGCCTGTTAACCAGAACCGCACTGACTCCTGTATTTTGAGGTGTAAAGTGTCCATCAGCCCACCTTTGTATTCTGGGGAAGCTGTGCTGTAGTGTCTCCACATGTTCAGGGAGCAAGGGTACAGATGTGTGCGCAGACCTGTCACGACCCTGCAGACAAGAATCTAGTAGGGAGTGTGATCAGTTCAGGAGGAGCCAAAAGACAGAAGACAAGCAGGAGGTATGCCACCTATAAACAGTGAGTCACAGGAAACCAGAAGAGGCAGGAGAATTTGCAAAACAAGTGGTGTGAGTTTATGTGGGACTAGGAATATTTCATAAGGAATAAAACCACTCTTCCTACAGTGATTAGATAAAAACATGACATGACAAAAACTGCCTGATGACAAAGTAATTTGACAGCTGAAGAGTATGTCAAGAAAGAAAAGGTCTGACTTTGTTGTGTCAGCAAAAACAACACACAAATAAGCTGTCAGGAAGACCCAGGCTCCACCCTCCACACACGTGTCTACTTAACACAGCTAACATCCTCTCCCTTGTCTCAGTCTCACTCGGTACCCTCACTGCAAATTCCGAGGTCCTCTGTGTTCACAGCTGGCACTCTGAAGAGCTTGTTCAACAGCAGCTCTACAACCAGTCCACGGCTGCCCTCAGAGAACATTGCCAAGTCCCGAGAGACTCAATTTTGTGTTTAAAATACAAGAAGTGCTTTAAGCACACAATGGCAATGACACAGGGATGTTCTTCTCAGGTCAGAGAACTAGAGTTAGGACATCTTCCCGGCCTACATCAACATAGCAAACATTTTATAGTATGGAGAACTGAATAGTTACTTTTTTAAAAAAACATCCAACAATCATGATGTACTAGGATTTTATCAAGTGCTTGATTTCAACGATTGCTATAAGGACATGGGATTGAATGAAGGGTCTGCCCTTGTAGACTACATATTCTAATGAGGGGTGATAATTACCAAATAAAGGGCTAAAAACTGTGATGCACTGATGATTGGTTTGGAGAGTAAGACTTTTAAGACAGAAGAGGTCATGGATAGAGGTCATTGGGGTTCTTTTTCCGTATAGGGGGTGAGGGTTTTTAAAGAGCAGGGGCTACAAGGAAATGAGGAAGTCAGCCAACATGCAGAGATGCAGACAATCAACATTCCAGCCTGAGGGGTGTCAAGAATAAAGGCTTGAAGGGGGCTTCTCAAATATCATAGTTTAAGTAGCCTTGGAGAAGGTGCAAGAAGTTGATACCTGTGCTGTATCAACCCACAGCACTAGGGTTTCACAGGTCACTGGTGAATTGAACCTGAGTTCTGAATAACAGAGTAATGTCGTGAAGTCATGAACAAGATTGTGCTCTGCAGGGATGGAGGACTTGCCATGCTTTAACAGGAAACTGGGGATGCTGTGTTGAGAACAACATGTAAACACAGCAAGGCTAAAAGTGCGAAGGCCAGTGAGAAGCTTGCCCCTCAAGCTGAGACAGAATATATCGGAGGGGATGGTAACGTCTGGGTCACCACGCTCCGTGTATGTGGAGCCGTGGTGATATTTTGTTTGTGATCCAACAAATAAAGCTTGCCTGAAGATCAAGTGTGGAGTTAAACCACTAGTTAGTCAGAGAGGCCAGGCAGTGGTGGCACACACCTTTAATCCCAGCACTTGGGAAGCTGAGGCAGAAGGATCTCTGTGAGTACAAGGCCACCCTGGGCTACACAAGATTGATCCAGTCTAAAAGGGAAACAGAGCCAGGCAGTGGTGGCACACGACTTTGACCCAGCTCTTGGGATCTCAAATCTTTAATCTCCACACTAGAGAGGTGGAGAAAGGAAATGATACGGCTGGGTGCAGAGAGGAATATAAGGCAAGTGGAGACAGAAGCTTGGCTCCCTTTTCAGGATAAGGAGTTGGCAAGGTAAGAGGTGGTGGCTGTGGCTTGCTCTTTTGTCTCTCTGATCTTTCAGCATTTACCCTTATATCTGACTCTAGGTTTTCATTATTAAGACCAATTAGGATTTGTGTTTAAATAAAATAAATTTTAAATAAAAACAATAGTGTTGGCCTTCGTGATAGCTTTGGGGTAGATGAGAAGCCATAAGAACCTAGATGGAAGACTTCTTAATGCCAGTTCTCTAGCCTGAGACAAACATTCCTGTGGCATCCTGTGCTTAAAGCATCTAGTGTTAAACAAAACAGAACAAACAAGCAAAAACCCATCATTTCTCAAATTCTCTAGTGTTGTGTGCCTCAGGAAGGACCAATGCAATGTTCACATTTTTGGTAAGTTTTACTGTACAATAATGTCTCACATTTTTATCTCTTTACACACACACACACACACACACACACACATGTACACACACACAACTTAACATATTGAACATAGCATTTAGGTATGATATGAAACAAAGGATCTGAAATAGAACAGCTGACATTAGACTCTCATTATTGTGTTTTAGATAGTATTGTATGGAGCACTAACAACATGGGTGTTAGAGCATCACAGCTGGGTAGCAAAATTCTAGAAGATTCTTACATTTTGGTTTTTATATGTGGCTCCCACCGATATATTTCAAGAAGAAAAGAATCTCAGACAATGATGTGGCTAAAGATGACTTTGGTCAGTTATGGCCACAATAATGTGACTTTAGTAGCAAATGATAACCAGAATCCTCCTCTCATTGGGTGTCTGTTCTCTTTTGCTGTAATGCTGTAGCTAACACAGGAACATGGCCATTTCATCATTTGTGGAGCTGGAGAGAGACCAGCTCCTACACGTTTGTGTGTGGAGGGGGAGGGACAATAATTACCAAGGAATTATCTATACTGTTTTCTGTAGGGAGAGGTTTCCAAAGTCACTCATGGTCAGTATTTCTTCCACACCAAAGTCAAAGGGATGTGTGAGTCTGCCCTCAGAGTTTGCTTTATTTTCTGTTAAAGTGCAGCATCTAAAGGAAATAGATTCCAGAGTAGTTCAGAGTGGAAAATCATAAGTGAAGATACACACAGAGAACAGACTGGTAACGGCATCAGGAGTGCAGCGAGGGTGTGGTTTGAAAACCAGGGGTGGTGAGGAAGGGGTTCTTGAGGTCCTGGGCAGACACTGATGAGACTCGTCATGGGACAACTTCAGCTCCACAAGACCACGTGCATTGTACTTGGCAACTTAAACAGATTTTTATGCCTCACGTCACCCAGTCTCTCCATGCTTATTATGCCTATTCTTATTGCTTTCTTCTCTCCACTTATTTCCTCTGTGGTAAAGGACTAAAGCCATGGCGACTGCAGAGAAGCTTGAGGTGCTAATGGAATGGGGAACTTCATGGTGTGGAGTGAGGGCTGTGGGGTCTTTCAAGGCCATGAAGTGCCAGAACACTATAGACACAGTGGATTTTTGCTGAATAAGTGAATGAGGAAGGGAAGTGTCATCTCTATGAAGTACTGTCTTCCACTCTGGGTCCTTTTTATAATTCACCCCCTCCAGAACTTTCCTTTTAAAAATTATTTTACATTTAAGTGTGTGTGCATGTGTGTGTGTGTGTGTGTGTGTGTGTGTGTGTGTGTGTGTGTATGTGCGCACAGGCACATGCGTGCAGTTCGTGAGTGCCCACACATGCACATACGCCAACACCCCCCTTGCCATCATTCTGTATGTGGAGGTCATAGGACAACTTAAAAGAGCCAAATCTTTTTCTTCCATGTGGAGTCTAAGGTGTGAATTCAGGTTATCAGGCTTGATTAGCACGTGGCTTTATGGTCTGATCCATTTCACCAGCCCCCTTACAGATCTTTTCACCTCAGTGCAGCTCAGTTCCCCAAAGAGTTCTGATGACTGTGGACTGTGTTCAAGGAGTAAAATAATAATCAAATACATTGTATTGTATGCTTTAATATATATGACAATGCCATTTTCTAATAATGTACATTTCCCAAAGATGTTTCACTAGTAAAGATCTAGAAATGGAATTGGTTTATTATTATTAGCCTATAATTTCATCTAAAGCTAAAGCTTTTCCTGACATTACATATTATAGACACAGGGAGCAATATTGTAATTAAATAAATGGATATGTTTGTTAAAGATCTAATTTTGACCAAAAAGTCCTTTTATTAACTGAATCTGAATTATATTTTCATTTGGGTAATCTATTCACCTTGTGTGTAAACTGAAGGGGGGGTTAAGTCCTGTCTGTGTACAATGGATATTAGAAGCAATTTGTTTGCTTATCCCCGGTGGGGATCTTGAAGCAGTGTGAGCTGTGGTGCCCTGCCACCATCATTCTGCTTATGTCCCCAGTGTAGGAGCTCTGTCTGGGGTGGAGTTCACTGTTTTAGTGTGGAGCTCACAGTGTGAGACATGTGTGACATGTTACAAGACAATGAAGTTGGACTGGATGATGCTCACATCTGACTTCATCCACAAGTACTTTCCAGTGTGTCCCATGGTATGCTCCATAGCCTCGTGGCCCAAGGAGGTTTTGCATTATTTTTCTTAAGAATTATTCTATTTTAAATATTGTACGTGTGTGTCTTTCTGTGTTTGTGCATGTGTGTGGGTGCCCATGGAGGTCAGTAGAAGGCACTGACCACCTGAAGCTGGAATTTCAGGTGGTTATGAGCCATCTAGCCCAGAACATATCTCCAGTCATCTGTAGAAAGAGCTCTTAACTGCTCAACTGTATTCCCAGGCCCTAATTTTACATTCCTCATACTGAGGGAATCCTATGAGGTGGACTGGCCATGTTACCAAATAATACATCTTACTGTGATCTGATGCAGTGCGTGTGTGTGTGTGTGTGTGTGTGTGTGTGTGCATGGGTGTGCGTTTTTGTGTGTGTGCATGTGCATGCTTGCTTGTGTGTATGTGTGTGTGTGCACAAATGCCCACACATATCTTCTATTTCTTCCAAAGTGTAAATAAACCTGTATTAGCTAATGGAACCAAATGTCCAAAAGCATATTTCATAAAAAAAGGAAATTCAGATTACCCAGCATTGGCTTATCTATACAGAATAAGCAGGAAGACTGGGTAGAACAGGTTTTGTCTTTTAATGTTTTAATGAGCTCTGGGACTTCCATGCATACTTGTTACGTTGCCCTAATTACTCATAATAATCCTAATGTGCATTTTATATTTAATTACAATGCTTATAAAGATTTGGTATGGACAGTAAGTTATTACAACTAGCATGTACATAATGATTATGAACTGAATTTATTAGCTTTTACACTGGCACTCAGTGTTGATAACTTCCAACTTTACCTCAGTGATTAACCACATTGTCTGATTAAACAAATATTTGTGTGAAATTAATTACAAATGCCAAAGCAGTGTCCACATATTTCTGCTTTTGCCAAATTTCATCAAGCTACATTTTCAGTTTCCAGAATATTCCATTACCAGAAAAACTCATTTTACAATATTAAATACAATTTTTCTCAATTATTTAAAATACCATAGTCTTAAGATATTTCTGTAGAAAGCCTGAGATCAGATGGGTAACATTTTGTGATATTAGCTATTTATATTCCAAACACAAAGATAAGCAATTAAATAATCCTCCCACTTGGTAAACACTAAGAATAGTTTATTTCTATCAATAATAATTCTCTTTCCATCTGGCATAATGCATTTCTAGAAACCAGAAGGGATTATTTTTCTTGCAAAATTGTTCACATGAAAAAACAAAACAGAAGCCAACACAGATTCATTTTTTGCCCTTGTAGATTAGTGGTGGCATGAGGCTAGTGGACATTCAGGACATGCTATTCATAACTAGGATTGCCATATGATTTTCTTATGACAATTACCTAGAAAAAGAACTCTGACCAGAACTAGCAAGTGTGTGGCTACAACTTTCCTCAGGTGAGGTCTGTTGCTTTGTTCCAGATGGTCGTGATTGACTCAGGCAGTAATTAACTTTGCCTAGCAGAAGCACATGTAAAAGACAGAAATAATACCAGAATTAACAAGCAGATTTTATCTGAAAAATCATGTATATTGACATCTATATAGTGTATCAGTTAGCGGCTTTGTATTAAAAATCAGTCCATTAGAAGGCCAGCTTAGGGCAGTAGTAAGGAGTGAGACACCAAGCAGTTATGTTATCTTAAAATGTGTGTGTGTGTGTGTGTGTGCGTGTGCGTGTGTGTGTGTGTGTGTGTGTGTGTGTGTGTGTGTGCACATGCATGCGCATGTACCCATGCATGTGTGTGCAGGTGCACATTCAAGTGGAGGTATCAGGACAACCTGCAGATACTGTTTTTCTCATTCCAGTGTGTGTATCCTGGTGATTAGACTCAGGTCTTCAGGCTTGATTATGAGTGCTGTACCTGCTGAGGTATCTACTGGCCCCAAGGATTTCAATATTTTGAAACTTTAATTCCTGGCTCCACAAAACAAGAATGATGAAATAAACCCCAATGACTTGTGGAAGTAAATGAAAGTGCACAAAAAGAAATCATAGCATGTAATGGATACCAAAAACCTGAAAAAGTTCAATCACCTGGTGCTCCCACCATCTGAATCCAACAAGGTCAGAAATCACCTTCCTAAGACTCCAAAACAGCCTATGCTGGGCTGACTGTGAAGTGTGCTTGCAGGTCACACATGGATGTACATATGCATAAATGAGTGTGCATGCAGGCTACACACGAATGTGTGTATGTGTACACAAGTGTGCACATGAACACATGGTTATCAAGCTCCACTAACTGTCTTCCTGATATAACAGTGTTACACACCATGGGCTTGAGTTGCTAGTCTGCCCTTCTCATACTTTTATACGAAAACCATTTATAGACCCATATGGTGCTTACTGACCTATGCAATGAATTGATATAAGATTCTTATAGTATCCCTAATAATAAAACATTATAGCTAACTATTTTATATTATAGAAAACATATTCCAGAATTATGAGCATTCCTGTAGCATATGACTGCAGCACCATTATTAAAAATTAGAGCAATTGTCCCCTGAAATGCATTCTAACCTCTAAGTTTGGGTTTAAGTCCTTATTGTCAGTTTCTAACAAACATTTATTGAACATTGCTGAAAGGTCTTGCAGCTGGAATCCATACATACTCGTCATATGAAGCACACTGATGAAAAAAATTTAGTTTCTGTGGTCAGTCTACTGACTTAAGGAAAGATTTTCCAGGGTGATTCTCTTTGGGAAGCTATGTCTGTGGTAAGATGGACTAAGGAAGGTATCTGGCGAAACTTCTCTTCAATCCACTCAATATTGTTATGAAAACATTCTTTGATTATTCATTTAGTTTCACCAGATGGCTAAACGCATGTTTTTATGTCACTCTACTCATATACTGGTGCTGCATCCAGCCTTATCAGGGAGGCTTCTTACTGCAGTGGGTGGCGGTTGATGCGAAAGCTGTAACCATCCAACACGCTGACAATAAGTGATGGTAGAATGCTGAAATCACCTCTGCAAGACTTGGGGGACATCGAAGAAGAGGGCCAGAACAAATCCAAGAAGCAGAGGATGGGGAGATTTGCAACCAAACGATGCCTTTTGAATATGACATAGTCATCACATGTATTGACTGAGTGCAACTGTGATTTCCTTTGCTAGACCTGCACAGGACGGCCCTTCAATGTTTCCACATGAACGGGGGAGGTGTGGAGCCCTGCACACCTCTAGAAACCATTAGCCATTAAAAGCTGTTGGGGAGAGTGTCATTTTTCTCAGTGGTGTAGCCTTGGTAAACTGCCTTTACTCCAGTAAATAACCTTCCACCCTTGGTTGTGCAGGAAAATATAATTAAACTTGGGAAAGTAGGAAGATGAGAGAAAGAGGAATAGGGGTTAAAATGACAGACACTGTACAAATGCTTGACGCTGTTAAACAGAAGAGCAGCTGTGCATCTTTGAAAACATTTCTGTTTTTAACTATTTCTTTGGCATTCATGGACTTCATCCAACACCTCCAATCCCAATGGTGAACTACCTGTTACCATAGCTGGTTTGTACTTCCCTTTTTTCTATCAGGAAATGCTGCTGGGGTCCCTGCCACCTTTTTAGTGACTTTATGGTAGTCCCTCAGGGGTCAGAGTGAATTACTACAGTACTAGCTTTCACTGAGTGCTTTCAAAGCCTCAGTAAGCTTACTGCTGATAATTTTCCTGTAGTCTAAAGTTAACTCTTCTGAGTTAACACTCTGGCCAGTTAGGGAACCCTGACAGTCTGAATAAAAATGGGTAATACCCAAGGAAGGTGTTTGCTGAACATGGGTCGAAGTATGGCTCTACCCCCACTGTATCTGAATTAGTTATGTGAATGTGATTTCTCACTGGTCTCTTGCTCACTCAAAAAGGAGGAATTACTGATGTTTGTGAACACAGGTCCATAGATGGACCCCTTTCTCCTGGGAAGAAGAAGGGCACACACTGTTTCTATGAGGGAAATTTTACAAACAGAAGTCCTGTGTATCTGCAACTCACTAGAAGACAAGTCCATCTGTAGAGGGTGGTACAATCTAGTGCATGGGGCTGGGAGCCACAAGGCATACTGACAAGGTGAAGAATTATAACAGAAAACTAAGAATGCAGAGAGAGAGAGAGAGATTGGGGGAGAGACTGGGTCGTTCTGACTTGAGGTTGCAGGTATCATGTGAGGCATTCCTATAGTTGTTTGCCTGTCCAAATGGATCTGAGCACAGCAGTGTGTGAGCCCTGTAGGATTTTCACAGTATCTTCTGACAGCTTGTGACTATTTTACAGGTGGACAGATGGACTCATTTTGTATGGGAGTGGCCTGAGCAAGCCTGTGGGCCATGCCTGACCTTAAGCAAACAGCAGGTGGACCCAGTGTGTGGCCTGGCAAATCACTCCTGGCAAAATTGTCCTGGCCAACTGTTTGTGAACACAGACAGCAAGGGGTGATGGTGGGCACCATTCACACTGGTTCTGACGTGCAGGCAACTGAGGCTTGACTTTGAACTTTTCTGGCGCCTGCCACCTGGTGGGTAGAGGAATTGGGATCATCCATGTTGTCATTGTATTTTTCACCCAAGTCTGCAGAGGGAAAGCCAGGTTCTTTCAATCACAATGACACTGGGTCCCCCAAGGACAAATCCTTCAGTTCAGTTGAAACCATTTCTGTTTATCTTTTGCTTTAAATTGCTATGATAACTGAAAGAGGAGACGACAAAAGGGCTAAGTTAGAAGAATGAGGACACAGCTCTTCAAAGCATTGCTACAGGAGTCTATGGTTCTTGAGCTCGAGAGAAAAAACTCAACAAGACAAAAGAAGAATGCAGAAAGCAAGATATACTAAAGCAATGGCATTTCTGAAAAGCTATGAGAGATCCATGGGAGGGAGCAGCCCACATCATCTGGGGGTTCCCCTACATCTATCCTGTCTGCTCTTATCTATCTTATGTCAACTTTCTCATTACTAGTGAATTTTAAATATTTCCTTCCTACTGTGTGCTTGTTCAGAACCAGTTTGAACTAGAAGTTGCCTTCTCCCTTTAGACTGCTCCTTGTTTGGGGTTAGTCTTATCACTGACTGTTGGTTAGGACATTGTTGCCTCACTGTGAAAACACCCCATTATTTTAAAGTTGAGGGTTTACAAGGAAAACTAGGACCAGGGATTCAGGAGTTTGTCAGGAACACAAACAGGAAACAGGGCTTGTGGTGCCTTGTAGGTGCCTCATCCCTTTCTCCCAGATCCACCACTCATGTACAACTTCTGCCTCACAACTCCACATTATTATGGTCTCCAGTTGGGTCTATCCTTACTCATCACGTAATCTTATGATGAATCTTGATTACTGAGATCCAAATACAGCTTCATTCATGAGTTGGTCTGGATTTTACTAACAGAAAGAATGAGGACCCTTATTATAAGGAGAACATCCTATGGAGGTAGAGAATCTAGTAACATTGCTGCAGAGTTAAAGATTTAAAGTCAGACAGACAGGACTTGGCAGAAGGAAGGAATCAGATTTGTTCCAGAGGTCAGTAAAGAAACACTAGATCTGTCATATGACTTGAGGAGCAATAGATGATCAAAACATGGGGAAACCCCAGAGGACAGGGGAGGAAAGAGACTGAACAAAGATGGCTGAAATTTTAGTAGATAGTCCAGGCAGACATTAAGGGGAACAGAAGACACTGAAAGCCAGAAGGCAGTAATGACGAGAAGAGAGTATCCAGTTCCCACTGCTCTTAATCAGGAAATCAGAGAAGGGCAGTGCAGTAGGGCAGAACAAAACAAACAACCTCCCACATACAGCAAAAAATAAACCTGCAGTACAGCTAAGATGAAAAGGGACTTTGGCTGCAACTCAGGACTGCTCCTGGAGGGGAGGCTGGGAACAGTGCGAGGAGCGGCCAGGTACACGGAAGCAATGAGCTCCGAGTCAGAAGCAGGAGTATAGAGACAGGTATGCAAGATGAGAGAGGGCTTCAAGGGGGTAATGAGCTGGAAAAAGGAATGAAATGGTTGAGAGGAGGAATGAGAGAGAAGAAACTGAGGATGTTATCGCTTCTGGGTTTTGAGCTGTGCAACTGGGTGCTCATGCTGTACCACTGCAAAACACTAAGCCCTTCCTGACACAGCTTCAGTTTGGAATCTGACATGGCCTTGAGACACCAGAAGTCAATATTAGATGAAGAGATGTGTAGAAAGGTCTAGAGCCCAGAGAAAAAGTCTGTCCTGGTGTTAAGAATGTTTGAGTCACTGGTGTTAATTGAAGTCATGGGTCAGATCTCAGGAGTGACACAGAGCTTTTAAAATTAAAAAAAAAAAATAGCATCTTCTATTTACTGGACACATTCAGACTGTCTCATAGTATCTGATTCATTCTTGAAAACTGATAAAGGTTTTAGGTTCTTGCACTGTCAGGCACATGATTCTATAAAATCAGAGAATGCTAAAAATTCTTTAAGCAAATGAGAAAACACCCAGTGATGAAGCAATGTAAAGACGGAATTTTAACGTGCTGTTAATTTTCATATAGTCATAATGATTCTGTTAAACAAATACTGGTGCTGTTTTCATATCTTTTAAGTCTTTTTTGGATAGTAATACTTAGAATGGGGGTATTATGGTAGAATTGTCTTACTGTAAGTTCTGAGGAAGATATTGGCTTTGACAAAGGTGACATTAAATATGGAAGGAGTTTAAAAAGAGGTATGGAGACAAATCATTCTTATTTCTAATTAGTGGCAAGGAAATTTAGCATCCAGACATTGTGCCTAAGCCCTCCCTACTTCCATATTAACCTACTTTTATTCATTTAGTTTTTATTTTTAGCATCAAAACTGTAGGATTGTTCTTGAATGGAAGGGTAAATAGAATTCCATGTGAAAAGAAAACAAAAACAAAAACAAAAACAAAACTCTTGAGAGTTTGGCATCTCTACCAGGGCAAAGGTTACTCACAGCGAGAGAGACTGGTCAACTGACAGGAAGTAGCGTCAGCCGTTGCCATCAAAAGGAAGTGCTTCAGTTATGAGTGGCAAACCATCTGTGGACCCGAACGGCTATTCGCTGAGAGATATCACCAGATAATGTCTTTCAGACATTTAGGGTCCATTTTGATTCAGCTTTATGGAAACCCCACACCATCTTGAGTAATCATACTGTCAGTCATTTTTTTATTTATTTATTTTTATTTATTTATTTTTATTTATTTATTTATTTTGGTTTTTCGAGACAGGGTTTCTCTGTGTAGCTTTGCGCCTTTCCTGGAGCTCACTTGGTAGCCCAGGCTGGCCTCGAACTCACAGAGATCCGCCTGGCTCTGCCTCCCGAGTGCTGGGATTAAAGGCGTGTGCCACCAACGCCCGGCAGTCATTTTTTTAACTTGCAGAATGGTTATTTTCATAGCTGAATGCTGCTCAGTGGAAAAATTAATAAAAGCTATAAAACCTGTATCTGAAAGGAACACATTCAGTGGCAAGCTACACGGTTCTCTCTTATATAACTTTAGGGCACTGGTTTTCTAACAATATTCCGGTAGCTCAAAGTCGAGGGGAGAACTGAATGAAGCCAGCATGTAGACCCACACAAGGGTTTGTAGGGGAGAAAATGGAAACCAGGAGAAATTTATTGTGTGAAATTCACAGCATAGTGAGCACAAGAGTGATATGTCTTCCCTCCTTTATCATGATGGAAAGCTATGGAAAGCGTAGCTTACGATCACCTAGGGCCATGTGGCTCTCATGCTGTAGTGGGTAAATTCTGTGTGTTCTATTAATGAGCGATATTCCACTTATCCTGCTTCTCATGCTTCTGCAGCAGATCCATGTGTGCATATTGGAGTTCATGTTTACTTGAAATGTATATTCAAAGAGAGGTGTGTATGTTTAGAGCTTTAGGCCATTTATGGATAAATGAAATAGGTCTCTTCCCATTGTTCAATTATACGTTCAATTACATCCATCGTGGAAAGCTACAGTTCCCTATTCTAAGCTTGCAGGCCTTTTGCTTGTCTTATAAAATTCTATTTACCCTTGACATACAAAAATGTCTCCATAATACCAATGATAAAAATAAAACCCAAAATATGTAGAAAATAATATAATGTAAAATTAAAGGGTTCTTAATTTAACCAAGGTAGGCAATAGAGTTGAGATTATATTCATACAGTATGGTATTATGCAATGGGTTTTCTATATACTCTGAAGTAGCAGTCATAGGATAAAAGTCTAAATGGTTTCCTTGTTGAAGTCATATTGAATCTTCATAACACTTTATGTGTTATGTAATTACAGTCTTACTGTGATGACAATAGAAAAGCTGTCTCTCATATGTCACAGTGGTTGGTCAGAATTTACCATGTATATATTATTCTAAAAGCAGAAGAAAGGAAGAAAGGAAGAAAATGAAGAAGGAGAAGAGGAATCAGAAATTCTCCTTTTATGGGTTTGGGAGGCTATACTTACATTTCCACACAAGCACAACACACTGTCTTTGTACTCTCTGACATCCCAGCTGAGTAGCAGTACTGGTAATTAAATGATGTGTCAGACTCAGCACTGAGTTCCTACAATGTACTTTCTTAGGAGCCCATGTGTCCCAAGCTATTTATTTCCAGTTTTAAATGAGGCATTAATGAGGTTAAGTAATCCAAGTTTCCTCAGCTGGTAAGATGGATTCACATCCAGTCTTATTTCCTCAATATATTTTCATGATCCTCACTAATGTGGTGCTGTTGACATGTGTTCTTTTGACAGGGCAACCCCTGCCTAGCCAATGTCATCTTGAGAGATACTCTTTTTATCTCAGTTAAGAGGCCATTATTGCTTTGAAGCCCAGCAAAAGTCTCCCATAAAGCTGCAACCTTCCTTACAGTGTAGCTCATTTGAGACTTCCATGCTGATAGCTTTTGTTTTAGTTATTTCTCTGTTGCTGCAATAAAACAACATGACCAAAAGCAACTTAAGGAAGAATTAATTTTGTCCCAGAAAGACAGAGCCCATAATGGCTGGGAAGGCATGGCATGGTATCAAGAGCAGGAAGCTGGCTGACCACATCTTTATCCACACACAGGCAGCAGAAAGAGAGAGAACAGGAAGTGGATTGAGACTTTAAGCTCTCAGTGATGTACTTCCGCCAGCAAGGCTTCATCTCCTAAACTTCAGGACCTAGAGGTTCTATAACCTACCTAAACAATGCCACCAACTAGGGACCCAGTCTTCAAATACATGAACTTATCAGAGACATTTCTCATTCAAACTACTATGGTTTTGGAAAGGGATTAAATGTTGTTTGATACTCTAAGCCTCTTCTGTTACTATGACAATTCTGTTTATTCATTACCAAAAGAGGACAAAGTTCTTTAAAGAGTGGTACAGATTATAGAGCAGGGAGGAGGAGACATTTGAAAGTGTCTGGATCCAGAAAGAACTCAAATGAGAATAATATCTATTACTGTTGATGCTCCAGCTGGGATATGAGCTACTCCATAGGAACACGGACTGAGCACTTAGTCTATGCCATAGATCTATGTCTTTTCATTTGCCAATTCACTCAGCCTTCACAATTTACTAAGTACTGTCATGATTTCCCCTTTAGCAGAGGCAGAGGGATGTTCAGAGTCCAAGCTGTACTCTTAGTTACTACTATCCTATGGATGATAAAGCTTTGAATTTAATGACTTCACATTCCCTGAGGAGAATGTTTCTAGGCATGTCTGTAGGGATAGCATTTGCATTTTCTAGAGCCTTCCTTCCAAGGAACCCTTTCCTTCTATATTAAATCTTTCAGTAATAATGCCATAGTGCTTCAATGTGGAGAGAAGTCTTCTACTTCTTAACAGATATGCTTATATTCATTTCATATATCCAGAAAGAAGAATAAAATGAATTATCATAGATGAAAATAGGTCTATCCTCAAATGCAGACCCCTGGTAAGTGCCTAAGCTGCTTCACATAGCCTGTGTTCCTATGCCCATGCTCAGCTCCTCCACCACACTTGCTGACGTCAGGGTAGACCCTGAGTGAACACAAACATCAGCCATCTCTGTGCAGATGAACAGATGTGCAGGAAAAATAAAAAGGTCAGCATGCAAGTCCCCTGTGCCCAATCACAGGCTTTGTCACTAGGTGAGTTCATGCTTTATGGCTCTCAGCAGCTGTGATTACCAAGCGCTTCTCAATTCTTTAGTGTACAGCTACAAAGAGCTGGCTCAACAGAGTCCCTTTTCATCACAAATGTTTGTTACTGGTTCTTTTGTTGTTGCTCTTGCTGAAGACATTCTGTCAATATTTTCTCAGTGTCTACGTGTCAGATGGCTTGCAAAAGACAGTGTATGATGACCTGGCCATACAGTAGCAGGAAACCACACACACACACACACACACACACACACACACACACACACACCATATGTGTCTGTCTGTGTGTACAGCTATGTGCATTAATGGAGTGAGTTGGAAGATGGGGCAGTCCTTGGACACTAGGTATATTAATATTTTTTTAAACCAATATAGTGCTCTGTTGAAGAGGGAGTTAGAATCACTGGCCATTACTCACTTGTGTTTGGGCTCCAGGCATCTATGAATTGCCAAATAATGTGGTATGGGCCCAACAGGCAGGCATGTGTCATCCATGAGCCTTGGTACCAAAGTCAGCATGAATGAGATGCTTTATTCAAGGTGCCTTTATGATGTGCAGCAGAGTGAAGGGAGGAGATAGACAGATATGAAGTCAATAAGATGTCCAAGGAGAAAAATTAGGTCACTCATTGTAGCATGCATTTCCTCTAAGTCACAAGGACCACTGCTCCTCCATCTACATACAAACATCATGTATCAAGGCTGAACAGCCATGCTTCATGTTCCAAGGGCTGATTCCAGCCGTTGTGTTCCTGGCTTCTGTTCACATTGTATTTTCATTACCAACTGTGGATCGAGGATATTTCCTCTGAAATTACTCTAAGAATGAATAAAAGTCTGTTCTGCAAATGATTGCTGTCCAGCCAGGAGTTTCCATATGGGTCACACTGCAGGCGAATTATGTGATAAATGCATTCCACTGGGGATCTGCTCATGTTTGATGTGTGGTATCACTGTTATCATGGTGAAAGGAGATCTTGGCCATGGAGAGAGCCATGCAGTGTGCAGGATTTGGGCTCTGTAGAGACCTGTGGTACAGACTCTCAAATTCCAGGAGCATGGGGCTCCCTTGAAGTTGAAACAATGCCTTTGGCTTCCAAAAATTCTTGGTGACAGAGAAGATTTTTCAGCGTGTCAAAGTGAATAATTCTCCTTCACACCCTTCTCTAGTCTTCCAGCCAAATGAAGCTAGGGTGATAACCTGAACAGAATATTCTGGCAACAGTGAAGGGTAGGAAATTTCTCTCTTCTGAATTTCTGACTAGACAGTGTCTAACCGTGGTATGAGGTGTTCAAATATTTGCTCTATTTTTGAGTCCAATGGGTAAAAACAGACATTTTTATTTTTTTGTATCCATGTTTCCTAGAAGAAGGTTGTGTATGTCACATGAGCTCAGTTCAGGCTTGTGGGGTAGATGGCAGATGATGACTCACTTTTGAATAATTAACTAAAGTATCCACAAAAATGAAATTCACCCAGAGTCTCTCTAGAAAGCCACTGTTTCTGCATGTTTTGATTTTGCAGAAACCTTGAAACAAAATCTGTAATTCACCAACTGAGATGTGGTTTCTCAGGACACTGCTCATTACCGTCATGTAATAAACAGGAGTGCACAAGTCATCATTAGCACAGAACAGATTGTTTGAGTAGCAAAGACAGCAGCTGCCATGGCTTGAGTGTGTGCTTGTTTGTGAATCAGCTTTACTGACAGCCTATTTGATTGAAAAGCCACTGTTCCCTGACAATGTGTTACAGTTAGTGTGTGTGTGTGTGCATATGTGTGTGTGTGTATGTGTGTGTGTGTGTATATGTGTGTGTGTGTGTATGTGTGTGTGTGTATGTGTGTGTGTGTGTATATGTGTGTGTATATGTGTGTGTGTATATGTGTGTGTGTGTATATGTGTGTGTGTGTGTGAAGAAAAACCAGACGGCTGCTGAGCACAAGTCTGTGAAGCCATAGCTCTGTGACGTATGCTAGGAAGAGTGCTAAGAAGGATGCTGAGAAACACACACACACATACACACACATATGGACATACATACACAGATATGCACATATATGCATGCACACATATGTACACACATATGTACACATGCATACACATATACATGTTGCACACATATGCACATACACAGAGATGTATATATGTGAACATACATACACACATAAATATGTATACATATATATGCACATGGGTGCATATATATCTATACACATGCACACAAGGACTCATGGACCCATATATACATGAACACACATGTGCACACGTGCACACATGCACACACACACACACACACACACACACCTGCACAGACATACACATGCACCTCACCCACATGCACACTGGTGCATGTGAGATTGCAGTGTGTGGTGCTGGCAGCTTTCTCTGTATGCTCTAAGTTGATCCTTCTGTCTAAGGGATTTTATTTGTAACCAAACGAGACTGAGGTGAACATGAACCCTCGGGAAAAGAAAGCTCATCACACCTCTTAAATCTGCAGACTGTCACACATGAATCTCAGGGGCGGAGGAAATGCCACTCTTGGTTTTAATACTGGGGTAGAGGAGCGAGGGCATGGTGTATGTGGTGGGCGGCTGGCTGACACCAGGAAGCAGCTGGTTCTTTGGAAGGCAGGCAGGTAGCACATACTTGACAGGGCCCTTCCGTGTGGAGAAGCTTCTGCAGCAGCAGCCACCACACAGGGCCTCTGCTTGAGCGGAGCCCTGGGGATAAGAATAGTTCAGATGTTCTTGGGTTACTTGAAAAGTGACAGGATGACATGCCACAGGAACAAGCTCGCAGCCTCGCTCATTTGGGCTTCTCTGCAAGGTTCACTAATTTGCACTCCCTGAGCTCTTCCTTAGAGTGATCCATATGCTCTGGGCTGTAGGAAACACAGCTAGTGAATGTGGTGCCTGGTCCAGGCTCCCATTTGTCATCATCATATAATTGGCAGCGTTTCTGGCCTCTATTCAAATGCGAGGCAGCAGCAGAATAACCAACCTGCCTGCAAGTCTGTGAGCAGCTCCAGGAAGACTGGCTGGGCTCTCGGCTCTGGCAAAGCTGGCCCTTCTTAGCAGGCTTTGCTACTAATGGCTGCAGCATGGCCCAGCAAACAAGTGCTTGCACTGACAGCAGACCGCTTCAACTGAAAGAGAGCCCGTGAAGTGCAACAGGATGTTCCTCTACCCAGACCCCTGGAGAGCTGCCTCCTCCTCCCTCTGACTTGACCCGACACTTCCTCAGCTCTTGCTATGAGTTGAGGTTGTGAACACATGTGCGGGACATAGTTGTCAAAATATATTCATGCCATCAAGCCAGGAAGGGAAGCCTTGTGTCTTTGATCACATGGCCTTTTCCTGAGGCGACATTGGCCATGCAGTGGGTTCAGAGAACAGCGTAGGCTAGAAACAATGGAATGTTCAGAAACTGGAAGTAGAATTGAGAATATAGTCAAGATTCAGGCTGCAAAAGTATAATTGGACAGATATTTCCCCAACTTTCAGCTCCATCCTGCTGTTCTGAGAGACATGCGTCCCATCCGTCTATTACACTGCTGCGGTGTGTTCCCAAGATCGCGTGCCGGAAGCAGGGTTGGCACAGGAGAGAATCAGAAGACAGAGAGGGAAGACATGCTTGTTTTTAAAATAGCCACTTCTGCTAGCATCTACTAAATACAAACGTCTATGCACAAGGGTAGATGCTGTGGCTTGTAAACTCCGGGTTTCTTGAAATTGAGGCTCAGAATACATACTGTAATTTTCCTAAATTCAAAACGACCTCACAAGCAATCGAGAGTCATTTGAGGGCCAGCGAAAACCTCCAGGATTGACACTTGATGTGTTCAGGAATGTAAAGTCAGTAGAAACAATTCCTTAGCTTTCCCCATGGATTTTGTGGAAAATGGAATCTTTAAATGAATAAACAACTGGTGGCAGTTTCTATTACATATGGAAACATGATTGTAAGTTTCCTGATGGAAACCATGAAACAGCCACAGGAAACAGCAGCAAACGGTGGGGTGTCTGTTCTTTTCTTCTCAGTTATAGGGTTTTCTCTGTCCAGCACTGATGTGTTCCCAGCCACCCAAGTGAATGCGACTTGGTGTTGGGAGCAAGAGCTGAACAGCCTCCCACAAGTTCCCAATCCAGCACTGCCCCACTTATGACTGACAGCCTCTGCAGCTCTTTAGTCATGTTTCATCCCTGTCCAGCTCACGTAGGTCACCACTGGATCTTGGCAGAGAGGTATCCCTAGAGTGGGAATGGCTTCTCTAGACAGCCAGGCCACCAACTGCCTCACCTTGTTCCTGCGCAGACACTGCCTTCTCAATGATTCTATACTGAGTAGTCCACAGCAAACTCTTTCCCCAGCACCTTATACTTGATTTTTCTATATAGCTTCTCTCTTTCGGCAATGCTCATTGCTTCCTCGTATATAGTTAACCTTTTGTTTGACTTCTACTGGCAATGCTCAGTGTTCTCCCCACCCCACTCCCTCCTTCCTCCTCTTCTTCCTCCTCCTTCTTCTGATAAAGTCAATGCTCCAAGAATCTAGATTGAGAGTTATTTCTTATTTATACCCTAATCTTCTATCAGGTGGTTCAGTAAGAACTTGTTGAATGACTATAAGGGGTGTGGGGGTCTTTAAAAAGGTACTTAAAACCCAGGCCTCAGTGCTTACATTGTTTGAATGATAATAACCTCAAAGTGATTCACCTCAAGCCATGGTTGCAATCATTAGGACTTTGGTCTCCTGATGCCCTGCAGCAGAGAAGTTTGTATCTAGGAGGACTTTCTGCTGACTTCCATAGACCATGTAGATACTGTCACTGAAGAATTCTGAACAATTCCCTATGATTTTGTATCTGCCCACTTGTTTTCCTGCTGACATTTGAATTTGTGTGTAGCTCTACTCTCTGCTCAGTGAGCTACCTTGACAGTCAGTCCAGAGTGTTCTCTCAGGCCCAAACCCTCATCCCAAGTTGGGAACCAGCAGATAGTAATTTGGGCTTATGTGGTATCCTAAAGTTTTTCATTCTTTTTTTCAATTTGAGAAGAAGGCTTATATTCCAATTGGGGATTATTTTTAGAAAAATCGCACTGTTGATTTTTGAAAAAAAAAAAAAAAAAAAAAAAAGCACTTAGAATGCTTCACAATCCAGTACAGGAAGGTCCCTTGTTGAGGGTTAGATAGGCTGAGCCCTCCATTTTGAGCACAGCTTGGTGTCCTAAATACCTAGGACAATAGTAATTCCTCAGAAAACTGTATCTTTGATGCAGAGAGCAACTGGGGCTTAGTGAATGGCAGTTGCCACCACTAACTTCCCCTTTCATGGTACCATCTTCAAAACACAATATGGTCCCGAACACCCTGGGTTTTCTTATTCTGAAAGCCTGAAAAATATTTACCTTTCACGAATTATTTTTATAATGCAGCAACAAATGAGAGAAATAGATCTTTACCTTAGGTCTTTCTCTCTCTCTGTTTGTGTTTTTAATATACAAAAGACCCATTTGAATCCCTTGGTAAGATTTAGTGTCTTTCAGAGGAAATGGCGGAATGATGCTTTTGGCTGTTTGAAGAATATACTAGAAATATGAGGCTCACATGTATTTCCATGATATCCTTAGTCCTCTGACAGATTCCACAGAGCAGGATAAATAGATATTCAGTTTCAATCAGTGTCAATCAGCTGACACTGTGCTGTGGAGAAGTTCAGTAATGACCGTGAACGTCTGTGCTCAATCACTGCCTGGCTGCCTTGTTTCACATAGGTCATGAACTTTGGGTGTGCAATTTTGGATTGCAATATTAATAGGACAGAAGAATTACTTCCCAGAATTTTATGACATTCTTTTATTCCATCCTCACCTTGTAGGGCAAAAATATAAGCAACAGTTTGCTCCTGGATGGAAAAAGTTTGCCATGGCAACATTTTTATTTTTCTAGACTATTACTGTACTCTTTATTATTTCAAATCACACGTATGTGTGTGTGATGAACATATATGTAAATGATTATGGATGGTGTGTGATGACAGCTAATCTTTAGTAGAATTTATTTTTCCCCTGTGTTACTTTCTCAGATCTGTGAACAGGCATAACATCTCCTCCAAGAAAGGAGAAGGAGTAGTAACTCACAATGACACCACCTGGAAACTAACCAGAGCTCATTCCTCTGGAAGATCCACTAGGAGTATTCAGAATTAACTGGGATCCCCAGGTAAGATGAGTCTTAGGTCAGATGCCACGATACTGGTCTGTTCTGTCTCATATGATGCAACCAGACAATCTAAGAAAGAAGAAATGGCGACTGAGGGGTTTGAAGAGTCAGTTCTCTCATTGTGTTGGGAAATACCTGTTAATCACAGTCCAGAGGTGGGGACAACTCCAGAGAAAACGCTTACCTGGCTACAGCAGTATCACAGAGATGACAGGCTTTCTTACAAAGACCAAGAGCTTATGATGGTAGCCAAAGAAAACCATTTCTAGACAACAGGAATGTCTTTTGAACTTATAACATAGTCCCTGATACATTAATATTTCAATAATAATAATTATTATAGAAACAGACTGTGCCTGATTTCATTAAGGCATGAGTTAGCAATGACTATGATGCTCAATATTGAACAAAAATAAGTATAATTTTCAGAATATGTTGGTTTTAGCCATGCCATCCTAGTGTCATTGGAAAAAAAACAATTCAAGGGAATAGCTTATCTGACAAAGGCAAAAACCAACAGAATCATCCATTAAATCCTTGTGTTCAGGCTACCTTTGGCTGAATTACTCTCTTCATGACTTCTGTCCAGTCTCAGATCTATGCTAAAGGAGAGTGTCTTTAGAATACTTTGTCTTCTAAGTCTTTTTAGAACACTCTTCTGTCTTCAGAACTTCTTTGCTCAGCTTTTGAACACTCCCAGGAAGTCATACTCTTTTCCTAACCATGGTCATTAGCCTATGTTGTGGAATATTAGTTTAAGATGTATTAGATTCATTTATGCTGTGGAATATTTGTTTAATGATGCAAAGATGTATTGCATTTGTTTAACTCTGCAACACTATGTTATTATGCCAGCCTAAAACTCCTGATTGGTCTAATAAAGAGCTGAACAGCCAATAGTTAGGCAAGAGAGGGATAGTCAGGGCTGGCAGGCAGAGAAAATAAATAGAAGAGAGAAGAGGGAGGAGTGAAAAAAGGAGGAGAGAGGGGAACGCCAGGGGCCAGCCACCCAGCCCCACAACCACCCATGGAGTAGGGAGGAAAGAAAGACATATAGAATAGAGGAAGGTAAAAGCCCAGAGGCAAAAAGTGGATGGGATAATTAGTTGAGAAAAGCTGGCTAGAAATAAGCCAAGCTAAGATTTATTTCATAAATAAGAATAAGTATTTATTTACAAGCTGGGTAGCCGCCCCCAAAGAGCAAAAAGTAAAAATAGCCAGTGATAAGTCTAGCGTTGGGGACAAGTTTTACAAGTTTGATCCTGTGAGTGTCCTGAACTCAGAATCTGCAGTGGGGAGTAAGACACCCCCACATTTGTGTCACACCACACATGGCACAGGAAACTGCCTGATGCCTTTCCTTGTTTCTACCCAGGCCTCTGCAATGTGCTCCTCATTTTCCTTTACAATGAATTCCAGAAAGGAATGAAACCCAAGGACAGAACCTGAATTTCAGATAGACCACACTTATCTTAAAATGAACAAGGGGATTATGTCTTGTCTACAAACAAATGATCTGCCTCTGAATGGTATGGGCACACAGCACACAGCACCCTGTGGTGCACTGATCCACCTCCAGGAAAAAGAGTCTGTTGGGTTGGCTTCATAGCTCAGAGAGGAGAGGCTCTTGCATGTGGGATCTGACTACCTAGATACCATTCCCAGATCCCACAAGATGTCAGGAGAGAACTGACTCCTGAGTGCTATGCTCTGACCTTTATGTGCTTGCCCCCCTCCCTCATACATACACACACACTAAAATAAACACATTTTAAAAATTAAAACCACATTTTTATGCCATGGCTTCTTCAAATGTTATCTACAAAGTATGGGCTGAAGAGATGTCACTAAAGTTCTTGCTTTGCAAGAATGGAGACCTGACCTCAGTTCTTAGGACCTGCTGCAGTCTCACTCCTGGAGAGAAGGAACAGGAGGCTCCAGGGGCTTTCTGTAAGCAGCTGAAAATAAGTGCTGAGCTTTGGGCCTCAGCAAGAGACTCTGTCACAAAAAACAAGACAGGTGGCTACTGAAGAATAATGCCTAGGGTTGACCTCTGGCCTCTACATACACATGAATCCATGAGCATGCATGTGTGCACACATACACGTATACACACACCTACATAAAAATAATAAATAAAGCTGAAAATATAAGCCATACATGGATGTGTGTGTGTGTGTGTGTGTGTGTGTGTGTGTGTGTGTGTGTGTGTGTGT
>CABHPR010145781.1:10852-28854 GCA_902168415.1 Peromyscus melanophrys | reverse complement strand
TGTGTGTGTGTGTGTGTGTGTGTGTGTGTGTGTGTGTGTGTGTGTGTATTCACAGATATAGATATATACATACACTTTTAAACTTCTAATATCTTTGTGGAAAAACAATGGAAGGTCTTTCCATTCCAATGAAAAATGACATTTAACATATTCCACAGGATTTCTTAGAGAAAGAAAAATATGTAGTCAGCTAGCATTGTCCCCATTCACAGATGTTTATGACTTTCTTAGAATGCTTTAGGGTCTAAAATATCTTATAAATCATTTTGGCCAAAAAAATAGTTTTGCCCAGAAAATTCAATTTAGGACCCCCCAAAAAGATTGGTTTCTGAATCACCTGACTACAGGGTAGAAGCAAATGGTTCAACTGTCTAAAGCTGCACGTGCAGGAAGCATAGATCTTGTTTTCCTTAAATTAGGATCAGCATTGCTCTAGAAACAGACAACTCGAGGGTGAAACTTTACACAGATGATATCTAATATTTATGAGAGCAAAGAGTTCTGTTTATTCAGCCCTGTTCTCTCATTTTAAAGATGGCAAAACTGAGTTTCAGAGAAGGTAAATCATTCATTCAGGAGGCAAATGGAGTCTGCTCAGCCTTGTAAAACTCTAGCTGGAGAAGAGCCCAGGTGGAGGGGGCACTAAATGGCTTGCTATCTCCTGGGATGACTGCACAGACAAGGAGCATCTGGATTCCCACTGAAGACCCCAGTGCACAAATGCCTGTGTGTCCCTCCATATGTTTTCCCACAAGTATTTTCCCAGTTTTGTTTTGCTTTCAGACAGTCTTGTGTAGACTCACTATGCAGCTGAGGATGACCCTGAATTTCTGGACTTTCTCCCTCCACCTCCTGAGTGTGAGGGCCACTGTTTACTTGGTGTTGGGGGTCAGACCCAGGTTTTTACACATGCTAGTCAAGTTCTCTACAAACTGGTGCCTGTCCACAGACCCTCTAATGCCTTTAGTACTGCTATGAGCCTGATCTTTCCTGGTATAACCCAAGGAGCAGGTTTGCAAATGTTCCATTGTCTCTTGAGCTCTTTACTGTGTATCTCAGCCACATCCAGTTTCTACTATTATCTTTCTTTAATGAAATCCAAATCTCCTTTCTACTTCTTCAATTCACTTTTCCCACACTTATCCTTTGAGCTACAACCAATTATTCCTATTATGTCATATATATATGTATATATGTATATATATACACATGTAACTATATGTATGTATATTATGAGAGTTAGAAATTATATTAGGGGTCACACAATTATTAGGGTTAGCCAGGATTATTATCAGAAGGACAATTTTTCAACTTAGGTGGTAAGAGTTAAAAATGCACCTCTGATGACCCACAGATTCCAACCAGAAGAAGCTGCCCTAAGGACATAGACAATAGTACTCCAAAGAGCAATGACCAAGGCTTGTCATGGAACTGCAGAAAAAAATTGGAGGTGACCTTTCACACAATGAAATGTATTTGTAAATTCTAGCAGTTACATAAACACTATTTAGCCACTGAAAAATGTGTTCATCTGTGAACAGGATATAAATGACATCCAAGTAAACAAGGTACCAAACCTTATGCATAAATGTGTAGGGCCACAAAATCCAAAAATGTTTATAGGTATTGTTTGGAATAAATAATCTTTTTCTCTTCACCCTCTGCTTGCTAAGATGATAGCAAACTTGCATCACTAAGAACTGAGAATATAAACATGGAAGGATGCTTTCTTTTTCCCAGCAAACACTCCTTGTCCAGTCAGTCTGACCATTGTCTGGGAACTGGATGGTCTACACACTTCTGGTTCTCCTCCATGTGAGGTTAGGCAGTCAGACAGCTTCCCTGACTCTCAGTCTCTACTTCTTAAATTGGCTTAGTAATGGATTCTGTATTTTACCTTGATAGCATTCTTAATTCTATTGTGAGACCCTAAATTTTAAGTTTTAATTTCTATGCCTCAGAGATCCATGAAAAAAAACTGCCTCTGATCTGCATGCCCCTTGCCCAAGAACAGATAGTTCCTGAAATGTTGAAAGCTATTGTTTACAGGAGATAATAAGCCACATATTTTCACTCCCCTAAATATACCAATTTGACCCATCTGCACCAGATGTGCATGATCACATTGTGGGTGTGAGTTCACAGGCAGGAAATACATCAGGATATATGCTTGCCCCTGAATTGGATGTAGGCTGAGTATATGCCAGGATATATGTTTGCTTCTGATTGGACCTGATGGGAAAAGCAATGAATTATATGGGTTTTTCTTCTTAAGCTGTTGCAAATTATGACTCAAGCCCATTTCCCAGGAATCTGAGTATGGACCTGGCCAGAGCCCATCCACCTGGCCAATATTTAATTAAAGCTTGCTTCAAATGTGGCTTTGAACTGTGGCAGTGGTCTTATTCTGGATCAGTGGGATTAACATTTTCTGGAGGCCCCAGCGAGATTCAGAATACCCACCCAAATTCAGAATCTAGACCTTCACTCTGGACCTCTAGGGCTGAGGGGCTGCTTCAGGAGGCATGTGCCCTGAGATGTTCCAAGGTTCTGAAGCTGCCTTCAGTTTTCAGCCTATTAGAGTTAACTGTCATGCCGAGAAAAGCAGCAAGCATCTATAGAGTCCTCCTGGTGAGTCATAGTCTGGTTCTGTTTTGTGGAATTTCTATCTGGGATGTGGAGGGGGTTCAATGGGACTTCAGTATTCTCCCATCCAGGGCATATAGCTAGATGTTGCCTGCCCATCTGGTTCTGGTTCTGGTTGGAAAGTTTTGTCTGTTTATTTCTCAAGAAAGTTGTGCATGCTTGTTTTGTTGGGACTTTTGTCTGTGTTTTCTGTGTGTTCATATGTTTTGTTGCAAGCATGGAGCTGAGACAGAAATGGTTCAGATATTTTTGCTGTTTCTATGTGCCATCCGCCAGTGACCACATGGATGCATTCATGGCCAGAGCTCACAATTTCTCTCTGAGCTCCTGGTAACTGGATCAGGTTAGCAGGAGTTTGGATGCCTTTTTGGTGTAGATAATATTAAAATTGTTTTATGCTATGCTATATTTTATTTGAAAGCTGGCTCTAGAGTTGGATTATGGCTTTCCCTTTGCTAAACTCAAGCATGTTTAAAAGTGTCCTCTATGTCTCTGTGTCCGATCCACCTGACAGGGTGACACGGAAAAGAGCAAACCAGAACGGCCAAATAAAGAACTTGGATTATGTGAGCATTCTGTGCCTTGAGATTTATAGGTTTATTTTGTTAGCCATGATTAAAAATCGGGGGGGGGGGGAATTTAAAACTAGTAACACTGGTTTTATCTATGCATGGATAATTTTAAAGGAACCATGTGACATGATTCCATTTTGGGTTGCTACCATCTTTAGGCAGCCACATGGCTGTCTGCCAGCTTTGTTAGGATTAGAGAAGGTAAATGTCAGGTGATCTCACCATCTTTGGTCAGCCATCTGTCTGGTAGCCATCTTTGCAAGGGTTAGAGAAGATGGATGTCACCACTATCTTGATTAAAGGTGACCACATGTAGTGGGCCTACCAAGGAGACAACAACAGACCTCTGAAATATCTTGGATTGGGATGGATTTTTGTATAATTCCTGTCTTGTCCTGAAAACAAGGTTTACAAAAGATAGGATTTTAAGACAATGTTTCTTTAATAAGGTATTAAAGCCAAAGCTATACCTCCAGGCTTTTATATGCAAGAATGTACCTTTCTCTGGAAGCCAAGCTTTGTAATTTGAGTCACCCAGGTAATAATGGTTTTACCTGAAGGGATTATAGGGAACAGCTAAGGTTTGAGAATGTGTGGCAGGGCTAGAGTTCCTGAAGACAGCCCAGTTGAAATGGTGGACCTTAGCAGTTTGGGAAATGCTGGTGCCATGTGATAGTCCCCAGAAGCAGGAGCCACAATGAAGTGGAGCAGGCTGGGATCTG
The DNA here is from genome assembly GCA_902168415.1 of Peromyscus melanophrys. Taxonomy (NCBI): domain Eukaryota; kingdom Metazoa; phylum Chordata; class Mammalia; order Rodentia; family Cricetidae; genus Peromyscus; species Peromyscus melanophrys. The sequence continues at coordinate 24,914 of CABHPR010145781.1, read as the reverse complement.
AAAGGCAGGCTATGTATGCTGCTGAGGAAGGGGCCAAAGAGGTGACCCAAGCCCTTCCAGAAAACCAAAGGATTGTGAATGAATCCAGATGTTGAGCTTTGGATTGTTTGCACTATTGGAGCTTGTTTTTGCCATATGCAGTTTGTGGTTATGCCCTGTTTTCTCCCTCTTAAGGTAAAAAGGGGTACTTTATTTTTGATATTGCAGGAACACACAGATGAGAGATTTTTAGACTTTAAGAAGAAATTTTAGAATTTTACAGAAAATTTTAAAAACTGGGTATTTTTTAAGGAACAGTTTTTAAAATATTTAAATTCATAAGGATATGGGATATTTTAAGTTTATAAAATGTTTCATATTATTAATGTTTGAACTTAAAAATAAATAAGAGGCTAAAAATTAAGGCCACAGCTATGAGCACCAAAGATGAAACACCAGAAACAGGGATGTTCCTATCTTATGACACAGTGAGACAATGATTGAAGCAGTCTGACAAAAAAACTTGAAGAACTTTCTCAACCTATGAATCTCGACCCTTTGAGGGTTGAAAGACCCTTTTAAAGGTAGCCTGGGACTACCTGCCTGTTGGATGTTTGCATTGAGATTCATAACAGTTGCAAAACTGTAGCTGTAAAATAGCAACAGGAATGATTTTGTGGTTAGGGGGTAACTGGGGAACTGTATTGAAGGGCCTAAGCATTGGGAAAGTTGAACCACTGGCTCAGAGAAAGTCTTTCCTTACCTAAGGTCTCTTCATACTTAAGATTCTATGTCCAGCTATTGGTGGAAGTATTAAGGCAACTCCACGTAGTTAAAAGGGAGGTTTATTTTGTGGGGTAACTTACAAGTAAAGGAATAGGTTACAGGGTCCAGGAAAGGTGTAGTGTAGTCCAGCGGTGTTGGAGAACCATGCCTGACTCAGCCCTGCCTCGTAGGTGTGACAGTTACTGGAAGCCTCAGTGAGGGTAAGTACTTCCAGGTCAAAGCTTGAACAGCTACTCACTACACCTAGCCTCCTTGTCTTTGCTAACTCTGTTAAGCTTAAGCTATTTTGATAAACTGAGTCATATAAAGAACTGTTATATTCTGTAATGGTGTACTATAAAAGTTTCAGGAAATTTCCTAGTCTCTTTTTGGACTATGTTTATGAGTTAAAAGGTTTATTTTGATACTAAAGGAGCTTCAATTCAGAAATTGTTTTTTAAGGCTCAAACTTAACAGAGATAAAGCTATAAAGTCCTTTTCCCAAGGTCAAGCATTTAGACAAAAGTCCCAATTCCCTCAAGGGTTTAATGAAAGTTCTTGCTTGCTAAAAAGGGAGTCATTCTCCTTATCTCTGCCAAATGGAAGTAGTCTTTCCATTAACACATGGCTGTGGTGCCTATTAACTTGTCAAGGGCAATGGTAGCCTCTAGGCTCTGAGCCTCAGTCCCTGTTCACAAGCCCTACCCCAGTAAGCCCTAGTCTGACTAAAGCTAATAAGTTATTGTAAACTGTAAGGTTAATTAAGAAAAAGCTAACTATATGCAGTTTAAAAATAACAAAGTAAAGTCTTTAAAGAAAGAATAAAGTGTAATAAAGGAGGGGCCCCAAAACCGCTTGACCACACAGCAGCCATGACAGGCTTAGGGGCCTAGACACAGCTTCTAAGACAGGCTTACTGACAGGCAACACCCAGATCCAGGAAAAGCCTTAAGCTGATACCATCCAGGGATCCACCCAGGGGTGAGGAAGTACCTGACATCCCAAATATTCCAACCATTAGATAAGGTGGCCAGATGCCCTTGAGTCTAGCACACACCTATTTTTGTTTTACAGATACCCCTAGACAATTGTCAGCCAATCAGGGTCCTGAATCCTGGAAATCCCCTCACCCCAACCTCTGCTATGATAACAACTGTGCCCCACCTGAGCTCGGGGCTCTCTGCTTTCACGGCTACATCAGACAGACAGAGGGACCAAGCCCCAGAGCTTGAAATAAAGGCTCTTTGCTTTTACATGTGGGATTCAGTCTCCGTGATGGTCTTTTGGGGGTCCCTGAGATCTGGGCATAACAAAAGTAGTATAAAAAAATAAACCACATAAGGATGGGAAATACACAGGGCACCTAGATCTTGTATGTTGTTTTGTTGACTCTGAATTTTTTAAATGCTGCTGAGTGAACAGCAGATGCTGAGACACTGGACTGTAGAAGAAAATGCTGAATTTATCCAGCCTAAATAATTTAGGGATGTCTTGGCTTCTGAATGGAAATCAGGAAATGTGTTGCATTGGGGGAAAGGTTGTCCTTTTGTTTCCACAGGAAATAAAAAGCTATGAATTCCTTCAAAATGAATAAAGATCAGATTTGACTAGGGGAGACCTCTTGAGGATCTTGGCTGCAGACATGAGGGAGGAAGGCAAGAGAGACTATAGGACAGGTGATGTGTATGCTGATCCCTCTACATGGGAACAGCTCTAAAACTGGATGAGACATGCAGTTGGCTACGAAGTTCTCATAACAGTTTGGTTGTACAATCCAAGCGAACTTATAAAGTTGACAGATTTTGTCTTTTACCTGCTCAAACATAAAACAAATCATCTTTAGCTGACTTGTGCACACTGAACATTCCATATTTGTGTTAATACAGATATGCATGTTATTTTTAAAAGTCTGTATGTTTTTCAGAACAAAAGAACTGGACACAAATAAAGACGAGACAGGTAGCCCAAATGATTCAGTCTCTCATAAGGCCTCAGTTCTAATTTCCTCAAAAATCTACATTCAGAACAACTTCAAAGTTGTTAGTTGAGATGGTCTAGCCTCACAGACTACTCCAGCCAAGACTTCAGATAAGCTCTACACTTCTCCATCACACAGTGACTAAATAAAAAACAATACAGCTAGCTCTCCCAAAACTTGACCATTATCCCAGTTTTTTAAGGGTCCCCTAGAGATGCCACCACACCAGACAACAGGAAGCAGTCTAGAGAACATGACACCCACATTCTCAAGAATTTGGATGGTGATTTCTGGTCATTTGGTGGATGTGTGTGTCATTATTTGGAGGGGTGGTTGCAAATAGTTATTGGTAATGGTCAGGAAGGAAACTAAACAAAGGAGGTTAGATTCAGGAATTTTTTTAAGAGGGGGGGTATTAGGAAAGGGTATATTATTGAATCTACTTTAAAAATAAAAATGATAGGATAAATAGGAAGATTATTGAGTCCATGTTTAAACTAAAAAACAACTAGTAGTCTCAAATATTTCACATTGGTATAGATTTTTAAATATTGATACAAATTTAAGGTTATTTTTGTTATACTATATATATGTTTCTACTCTTGTTTAAGGTATTATACCTATATAGCTCATTTAAAAAATGTAATGTATAATTAAGAAATACAGGTTAATAGTTAGTCATTTAATAATAATCAAACTTATAGTCATGTCATGTCAGATATGTTTTCAAGGTTAAGCCTAGATTTGTTTAGCTTGGATATTCTTAATAGATAATGGTCCTCAAACTTGTCAGAGATCTGATGAATATGGCATTTAAAATGTTTAACATTCTTGGAAAATCTTACTAAGACAGACAGACTCCCAGATCCTAGCAGTGACCCCGAGGTCTCCAAAGAAGATGATGGGCACCACAATGTCTCCACCTCGATTGTGGTAATTATAACCACTAGGCAAGAATGTCCTAATGCAGCACATGCTGCTAGGACCCGACCCAAACTGTGGACAAGCAGGACACAGAAGAGTTGACTGACTCACTTTGCCTAGACAAAGTAAGATCAGTCTCTCTGACATTTCTCCTCCACAGGAAAGCTTCTCACCTTCTGGACCTGGAAGCCAAAGACTGATGCTGTCCTGGTACATCTGCCCCCAATGCCATGGATACCATAGCAGCCTGGGATGACCATCTAGGCAATGGACTAGTCTCTGTCATTTTAATTGATACATAAGGCATTTGAATTATACTTCATGCTATAATTTATCCCTCTCAGATCTCTGATGGTATTGATGGCTAGGCTAACCAAAACTTTGTCAGTTTAGCAGCAGCAGGCAACCAGGTTCTTCCCCAAGGCTGCAGCCAGCTTGTTAGCTTATTTCATATGTAAATACCAAGCTTTGCTTTTTCTAGAGATACTAGATCTCCTATAGAGAAAAGGCAGACAGGCTTGTCTTGCAAACAGACTTCATATTAAAAGATAAGCAGGTTTCAGATGGAACTTTCCACTTAAAGGAGCATGATGTGAAGTGATTGTTCTCAGTAATAACTGCTTGTATCTCTGGGTGTAGCATGAGTCTTAAAAGTTCTTATTAATAAAATCAAACCTGAGCCAGGTATTGGGGTGAATGCTGGAAGGTCAGAGACACAGAATAAGCCACAGCTACCTCACCTCGCTGAATCCTCAGCTGGTCTTGTTTCCTCAGACTGGATGCCCCGAGCCCTCATCCAGAATGGGTCTCAGCTGAACTGCTGCTAGAAGCCTGAAAGCTTAACCAGCCACATGCTTCTCCAGGCCAAAGGCCTCTCCAGGCCAAATGCCTCTCCAGAGCAAATGCCTCTAGTTTCTGGTCCTCACGCTTTATATACCTTTCTGCTTTCTACCACCACTCCCTGGGATTAAAGGTGTGGCTTTCTGGGATTAAAGGTGTGGGTCACCACGCCTGGCCATTTCCCTTGTGGCCTTGAACTCACAGAGATCCAGAGGGATTTCTCCTCTGCAGTGCTAGGATTAAAGGCGTGTGCTACCACTGCCTAACCTCTATGTTTAATATTGTGGCTGTCCTGTTCTCTGACCCCAGATAAGTTTATTAGCATACACAATATTTTGGGGAACACAATACCCCCACATCTGGGAAATGATTAGATGGGGGAAAAGGGGTTAAAAATATCCAAGTTTTGAAGATCTAAAAAAAATGTTCTAAGGTATATGAAGGTCTGAGGACATGAGTCTATGTAATTTCTGAGGGTTTATGATATATAATGGTCTGAGGCTATGAAAGGTTAAATAAGTTATGAGGGTCTCAGAAAATGATGTAAGATGTAGAAATGTAAGTTGTAAAGATGTAAGTAAATGATTTACAGGATATGAGAATGGTAATTCAGATTTCTTTCCCCTTCTATGCTGTTGTTACACCAAGACTTCAAAAGTTCAGAGTTTTAACACTGATCAATGGAGTTCTGATAAGTTGGTAGAGCAGTGACTACTTACTGTTCAGTCATAAGCTCAAGATTTTAAATTTCCTTTGCTTGTCTTCTAAATAAAGACTTAAAGGTGCTTCTCATCAAGCCAAAGACATCTCTGTCCAATCTCTATATAACTGTCTGGACAAAGGAAAAAATGTTCATGCTTTTTAACACAAATCTATAGCCTTTTCTAGGACACAAATGTGTGAGGTTACACCAGCTATTTTCTAGACATATCACCTGCTTTTGCTACAATGTGAATTTCAGTACAGACTGGTGATGCTAATATATCTAAAACTTTTCTGTCTTTTGGAAACTGAAAAATTCATGTAAGCTTCAGAGACTTGGATCCATTTTTCACAGGTCAAAAGGATTCCAGTACAGCCTAATTTTCCTCACCTGTGTATTCTTAAGGATGGGATCTCTCTCTTTATCTCTCTTTCTCTCCTGGTCTTGGGGCTCCCCCCATCAATTACAAGGACTATGAGCCTGAAAATTCCAAATGTAAGATTTTCCTTTAAGTTCTTAAATTTTAATTTCTCTCTGTCCCTAGTCTATATGTCTCAACAGATTTCCACTTGGCTGATAGTCACATCCAAGCATCAGCCGCTGACGACATGCTCCATCATGTAAGCCCTGGAGTTTCTGAAAGTTGATGTGGACCAGTCCAGCTGATGTGAATTCTCCCTGTTTCCAGCTAGGTCAGTGACCCAGGTGCTTCTGATGAGTGTCCCTTTGTATGAACTCCCTCCCGGCCTTTGACTGGCACTCCAACCCTCCTAGGCCCTGACAACAAGATCCTAGTTTCAGCAGGAAGTAGTTACAGAAGAGAGTGCGTCACCCCTTGTCCCCCAACGGCTGGAATGTTAGATCAAAAGGAAACTCCTTGGCATAGGGGACAGAATGACTACCTATAGTGCCTATTGACATACCAGGAAAGGTACCTATTAAAACCAAATAGACCCCGATCTATCAACAGGTAGATTCATTAGCTGAATTAGTTCTATAGGGCTATGATAGGGCACTCAACCTTCTCTATGTAAAAAAGAGAAGTTATTGTATAGCTTTAAAAGAAAATTGTTGTTTCTATATAAACCACTCAGGAATCATTAGAAATAATCTGGCTGTATTCATTAATAGATCAAAAAAATCATTACAAAAAAAAGGGACCTGAGATGAAGTAAATAGCTGGTCCACATTCTCATTTCCATGTTCCTCTAGATAGTGACTCTGAAGTAAGTTATCAGAGGGCCTTTGGCTAATTGCTGTTGTTTCTTGTAATCTTGATGCCTTAACTAAATGATAATCCCTGTCTGGATATCATTAAGCTGATGGTTATTAGATCCCAATATAAACAGGCATCTATCACAGAGTCAAGGATTTGACTCAGGATACAACTCAAGGTGGGAATGAGAGAGCCAAAATTACATTTTAAGTTTTTATTACTATGCCTGAGAAATCCACGAAACAAAAATGCTCTGATCTGCAAGCCCCTTGCCCAAGGAAAGATAGTTCCTGAAATGCCAGAGGCTATTGTTTATGGGAGATAGCAAGCCACATGTTTTCATTCCCCTAAACAAATTTATTTGACCCATCTGCACTGGATGTGCTTGATCCCACTGTGGGTGTGAGGTTCACAGGCAGGAAATACATCAGGATATGTGCTTGCCCCTGAATTGGATGTAGGCTGGGTATACATCAGAATGTATGCTTTCCCCTGATTGGACCTGATGAAAAATGCAATGAATTATGAGTTTTCCTTCTTAAGCTGAGGCAAATTGTGACTCAGGGCCATTTCCCAGGAACCTGGGTATGGACCTTGCCAGAGCCCATTCACCTGGCCAGTATTTCATTAAAGCTTGCTTGAAATTTGGCTTTAAACGTTGGTATAGTGGTCTTATTCTCAATCCATGGGGTTAACACTATCAGTCTATTTAAAACTACAATGTATGATGCAAAGAGGAATATCGAAAGTTACATATATGCTCCACACAAGGTATGAAACACAACTATTAAACATGAAGGTAGGGGTTTGTAGAATTAGAAAAACTGCATTCTTAAATTCAGTACTTCAGATTTGTGTATGGGTGCATGTGTGTGCTCGTGCATGTGCACATGTGTTTGGAGGTCAACCTCAACTGTCATTCCTCAGTTTCTACCCACCTTGTTTTCTAAGACAGTGTCTTTCATTGGCCTGGCACTTGCTGAGCAGGCTGGCCATCTGGCCAGTGAGCCCCAAGGATCTTCCTACTCTTGGGATTACAAGTACATTCCACATGACCAGCTTTTCCTGGTTCTGGGGATCAAAAACAGGGCCTTATGCTTGGGCAACAAGCATTTTACAGACTGAATCATCTCCCCATTCCAGCACTTCACATCTTAGCCAACTTCAAATAGAACAAATAAACAAATGCGTAGCTCAAAACCTTTATTTCCCTCTTCTTTGATGGGGAAACTGTAAACTTTGGAGTCAGACCATATAAAATGCTAAGATGGTCAACAGAAACATCAGTGACCCTGAATAACAGGATCTATGGCTATCAGGGTTTTGGCTGCTGACTGGAAGTGAGAACTTACACTATTTATGGTGAAATGACTCCAGACAGATGGGGAAGTTGGATCAACTGGAGTCAGAAGTTTGGGTTCTAATTAGATCCAGCTGTTCCACACACACACACACACACACACACACACACACACACACACACACACACACACACACCCCAGCTCTTTATCTTCAGGACTTAATACTAGTCAGAACAACTGTCACATTTTAAAACTCCGTTTGAACCTGTCATCGTGGATACAGAAACAACACGTCTTGAAATGTAGCTGTGCCTGCCTCATTACAAAAGAACCCGTGTTCTTATCCCTGTTAGGGAGTGAAGGTCAAACAAGCTTTCTGCCTGCCGCTTGCTCCTGACTGTGTTTACTTTCTCTCCTTTGGGTCTTTGAATTTTTCAAAAAACAAACTTTGAACAACAGGGCTTTGCTTTTCAAAGGTCTATTTTCCTCAGCTTTGATTTAGGTAAATGTCCTGTTATTGCTGTGTTCTTTAAAACAAAATCATATTTTGGGTAAGAGGAAAAGACCATTTAAAGAGTAGATCTCAGCTAACAGCAGCTGTGTGTGTTCAGGGTGTTTCTTAATGATTCCAGGCAGTCTCTGCTAATATCTTTATTTAGGAAACTGGAGTGATAATTAGGTAAGAAACGACTTTGTTCCTCCAAGGGAAATATTAACATTGTCTAGCTAATGCATTTTTAGCTTGATCTTCAAAATACTTCTTCAAAAAACAAACAGAAACCCATAACTATGTGGTAAACATATTTATCCATTTCCTTTATTGAGATATATCAGTCCCCACACAGTGCCTGGACCACAGTTGGTGCTAAAATACTTTTGGGATGACAAAGGAAATGAAATTTAAGGCTAGGCTTTTGTTGGGGAATGAATTTGGGGCAAATATTTCGAGTAAAATAGAACACCTGATCTCCTCATGGGGAAACTTCACTAGTTTCTGAAGGCTCCTCTAATCTGCATGGCTCAAGCCAACTTCAAGAGGAACTGAGTTCTGTCTCTCAGTCAGCTCACCCTTCACATGACCTCAGCAAATTCAGATCACCCTTCACATGACCTCAGCAAATTCAGATCACCCCTCACATGACTTCAGTGAAGTCAGCTCACTATTCATATGACCTCAGCAAAGTTACTGATTCTTTGGGGCAGGACTGTTTTAAGACCTGTGTAAGATACGTATGAGTTCACCAGACAGAGACATAGGCACACCCTTGCACACTCAGATGTGAACTCACTGATTCTCTTGTCCCACCATCGTTTTGTCACTGTATGTGTGGTTGACATCTCAGATGTCATTCCCCTGTGTGCCCTCTGCTCCCTGAGTCAAATGCATTACTGAGTCACTAAGTTAGGGCATTTGTTGTATTCCAGTACTAGCCATATAGAATCCTTCATGAACACTCTACCCCATGCACTTCTCTTATTAATAACAGCCACACAACAGTGGATAATATCCACACCTTGGTGCTAGGTGTCACCTACACATTATCTTATTTAATATCAGTCATTTTATAAGGTGGAACCAACATTTTCATTTCATCTTTCTCTGTTGATATTTAAGTTCTCCAACAAGTAAATAATTTCCTGTAAATTCTTGGAGTATGGAAACTACATCCCAGAAATTTTACTGCGGTTCTTAGAAGTTCTCTCATTTGGAGTCAATAACACTTTCACGATATCAGCTGTTTTACAGACAGTGAGATGAGGGCTTAGAGAAGATAACATACTCTTAGACTCCAAATGAAATAGGATGTAAAACAAAGCTTTTCTAACCTCAGCTCTAAGCCTGCACTCTTCCATTGTGCAGAAAACAGTGCTATCTTATTTCTACTGAGTTTTCAAGAAATAGTTATTTATGAGGCTGTATTTCTGCTAGGCTTGGTGGCTCATGGCTGTAATTATAGGACTTGGGAGGCTGAAGCCAGAGGACCATGAATTCAAGGTCATCCTTGAGTACACAGAAAAGACTCTGCTTCAAACAACATGACAAGGAAGTTTATCTATATTATCATAGATATAACTACTCATTATATGCCATGATATTATCTCTGTCATTATTTACATAATTAATTTGTCAGTCTTTGGTAAAAAGTAGTATCATTTGTCATTTTTTTTTTGTAGAAAACCAAATAAAACATTTCCTGGTTAATTCCACTTTTTTTTAAAAATGTTCTAGATCAAAAGTCAGCTTAGGGTCACATGCAGCTTCCTATGTTTGTCAAATGTCAATAAATTTTTACTGAAACACAGCACCCCCATCCACTTACATGTTTTCTGTGAGTACTTTGCTAAACAGTTATGAATTTACCAAAAAGCATACAGCACCTAAAATTGCCAACCATTTGGTCTTTGAGATGTTTACCAACCTCTGTTCTAAACCATGCCTGTGGAGACATGGACGTACAGTGGGGGAAGATGCCTTAATTAATTTTAGAACCTAAGTGCACAAACTTTTTAATTGACCACTTCAAAACTTCCACTTCAGAAACTCTATCCAACAAGCTATATTTAAAAAAGGACCTTTTCCCATCTCATTGCCTTTTACTTTTGATTGCCTGTCTCTTTGGATTCTTTGAAGTATACTAAATTTTCTTTATTGTGGTTTGTAGGCTGACTATACACCTTTGCCTGACTGTGAGTCATGGCTGGTCTAACCTATGCACACTGTAATTGATCTCCCTTACAGTGCACAGTTGTAAGTCACAGGCAGCACCCCTGAATACTACATTCCGGTGCTGCTTCCTTACACATCACAGCTGCTACCTATGCTGCTGCTGCAAGGTGGCTGCCCTAAGTTTTGCATATTAATTTCTTATCATGAGCATTAAAGTCAGCTATGAATTCTTTCCATTTGATGGGTGACAACATACAGGGCTATGCTCTTTAGCAAATCACTCAAACCCACACTGCTAAAACTTGCCAAGTCATTTTTAAACCCCTGACCAACAGCTAAAATTTGACTCTTTCTAGTGCAGGACACTATGGCTATATTTTATTTGTGCACCCCAATAAAGCTTATCTGGAGATCAGAGGAAAAAGCCAGCCACTATATTAAACATAGAAGTCAGGCAATAGTAGCACACGCCTTTAATCCTAGCATTTGGGAAGCAGAGATCCATCCGGATCTCTGTGAGTTCAAGGCCACACTGAGAACAGAGCCAGGCGTGGTGGCACATGCCTTTAATCCCAAGACTAGTTAACCATAGAGGTCTGGAGGTCTGTACAGACAGGAAGTGATAGAGCTGGCAGAAATAGGAAGTGGTGTATATTGTCAGAGAGAGGAAGTGAGATGGCAGGGCACAGAAAGGATACAGGCATGAGTATACAGGAAGTAGCTCTCTCTGGAGGCTGAGGGTTGGTGAGGTGAGGTTGGCTGTGGCTTGTCCTGTTCCTCTGGTCTCCCAGTTTCCACCCCAGTATCTGGATCTGTTTTTTTTTTTTTTTTTTTTTTTAGTAAAACCACTTAGCAATCTGTCTTACAGGACACTGTAGCCCCACCTTTTCACTGTAGAACAATATTTACATAGATGTGTGTATACATTTAAAAAGGAAGCTCCACCTAGACACAAACAGACAGAACAAAATTAAATACATGCTACCAACTGCAAGGAACTGGTCTGAAAAGACTATGTGTGGTTTGTGTTTGCCTAAAGTATATTCTTCAACACCCAAAATGATAGCCTATAAAAAGAGCTGCAAGTAGCATGTATGGTGGTGGGGATAAGGCTGAACATGTGGTTCTCAGAAGCATTGATGCCATTTTGTGCACACTGATGCTAGAAACTAGCATTATGCCTTCACTGAAACCTTAATAACTATAGCACTAAACATGATTCTAAAGTAAATGCGGGCTTAGCTACATTGTATGTCTGAACGTCAGTTTACTGATTATGACACATATACCACACTGATTTGAGACCTAATATGCTGAGAACAAGGAGATGGGGTGAACTGGTCTGCAGAAACTCTGTAGTTTGGGTAGAATTTCCTCTAAACTTACAACTCCTAAAAATAAAGCATATCCAAAGTAAAATAAATAATAAATAAACCATAGAGAGACTGTGTCTTCCTTTACCAACTGGTCCTATTCCTTTGTCTATTTGAGGTGTGCAGTCATTTCTGCACCCTCAGCATGGCCAGTGTTGTGTGGAAAAGCAGAGCAAGGCTCAAGTGGGAACAGGGGAATTATGGCAGTTGGTATCAAGTAGACCATGTGATAGACAGTTTTCAAAGTGGTCCTGACCAGAGATGACGAGTGATTCACTTAGAGCAAGTGGGTGAACTAAGCATTAGTTATGCATACTCTGTGATGCTAGCTTTCAGCGCAAACAGATTTCAGAGGAGTCCATTGGTAGACATATCTCCATATGTCCTTCGCAATCACAATTCAAATGTCATCCCTTCCATGACCTCTGTTCAGAAATGGGATGCTAAGGCTTTTCCTACTGACAAAATGCTCTCTTGACAGGCAGTGATTGCGAAGTATATGGCAGATCCTACACTGTGAAGTCTGATGTTAAATTGGCAGTCAAATCACTCATCATCATCAGTCTACGTGTACACAACTTTGTGTATTTACGTATCTTTAGATCTGTTTTTGGCCATGTTCAACTGAAACTTCACTCATAGAGGAAAAACTACAGGTCAGTTCCACTCAGGAAAGTGAATTAAGTTCATTAAGGATGCTTCTGGTCACCTATTGTAGACTTATTAACTATCTTCATTAAGGTAGAATCCAGAGCTAATTACTCTAAAGAAATCACTCTGCTGTTCTGAACCACTGATGAGTTTTCAAAGAAGCTGTGGATCTTTCACAAACAAAGAGGTGATAGATATCTAAGAAAGTGTGTGCTCAAGAGAGGGACACACCCAAGACGCTGAACACAGGAGCCTATGAAAACGACACCATCTCCAACCTCTTCAGACAGTGTTTAAAAGCACACTCAAAATCTCAGGCTCACTGGGGAAGGAGGTCAGAGGACATGAGTCCCAGCTGAGGAGCTTCTGGAGTTGATAGGTGCTGGAGAGGAAGAGTCAGTTTTCTTCACGGAGGCAGACCAGGTAGGTTGAACATGCTGCAGTGAGTAACCATACACCTATGAGTATATGGACTTAGTGAGCTAAAGAATGGAGTTGGGAGGGAGACTCAGTTGGGTCAAGGTGTGGAAAGAGTTGAAGTGGGAGAGTGGTGGGGCTGAGTATTCAATAATGTCCAAGAAGGTAGATGCATTTCTCAAATGATAAACTAAAGATGTACTTTTTAAAAAGAGTATACTTCCTATATGAAAATTTTGTGCAAACATCTCCTTCCACTTTAGAAAGTTTGATTATTCCTTTTTTTTTTTTTATACTACAAAGCATCTGACATTACTGTATACAATATGGAATTTAAAAGCTGCAAAGAGAACACATAGATCATCCGCATCATAGAACTGTCTACCTTCCCTATGGAGGAGACACACCTGCTGAGGCTCCACTCCCTGATTTGGGTCTTGGGAAGGGTCCAGACTGCATGGAATCAGACTCCTCTGCCTAAATGGCCTAACACTGAGAGTCAAAGTGTGTACCTAACTGCATCTATTAATTGAAGCTACCGTCATCACCATTTCAAAGGTTTGAAAGGAAGGATATAGTCTTACCTGAATGAAATTACCATATACATATATACATATGCTGTGGGATGGTCTGTATGTCAAACATGTTGCTTATTGGTCAATGAATAAAACACTGATTGGCCAGTGGTCAGGCAGGAAGAAGTATAGGCAGGACAAGGAGGAGAGAATTCTGGGAAGTGGAAGGCTGAGGAGACACTGCCAGCCGCTACCATGACAAACAGCATGTGAAGATGCCGGTAAGCCACAAGCCATGTGGCAAGGTATAGATTTATAGAAATGGATTAATTTAAGATATAAGAACAGTTAGCAAGAAGCCTGCCACGGCCATACAGTTTGTAAGCAATATAAGTCTCTGTGTTTACTTGGTTGGGTTTGAGCGGCTGTGGGACTGGCGGGTGAGAGAGATTTGTCCTGACTGTGGGTCAGGCAGGAAAACTCTAGCTACAAATGGCGCCCAACGTGTTGGCAAGAGTTTCCACCTAAAACCTGAGAAAAAAGATACTAAAACGGAGCTAAAAACAGTTCCTAGTTGTCTCTTTCAAGTTAGTGGCAGCCTGCGTGTTTGAGTCACTATGGCGGGTTCCTGGCGTGCGTGCTCGACCTGCAGTATGGCAGGAATGAGGCATCTGCCAGTGGCACATTAAATTGTGTGATGGATTTAGCCTTTGCTAGTACAAAACAAAAAAA
>CABHPR010145781.1:0-10752 GCA_902168415.1 Peromyscus melanophrys | reverse complement strand
AAGATGGCTACCACACAGAGAATCTGGATTATGTTCTCTTTGATATTTGTAACTGAAGAAAAACATTTGATTGCAAAAGCTGTTGAGTTATGCCAAAATGTATATTTTAAAGGTACCTTGACTTCAAAATTTGGATGTAAGGATATGTTGCTTTGGAAAGGAAGCTCTGCTTTTGTTTCCACAGAAAGCCAGAGGCTATGGATTTGTTCCAGATTAAGATACATCAGGTTTGACCAGCCAAGACCCCCTGAAAGGTCTCCGATTACACCATGGCCCAGATGATCCAACATCCAGAACAGTTTGAAGACAACTGGCTCAGACAATACCGCCTCATGGACTACTCCATAATCCTAAAATTTTCTTTGTGTTCCCATAAGATACAGCGCCCCCCTCCAGCAGGAAGTAGTAAGAGAAGCTATGCCCAAATTCCCAAATTATATGTAATTTTACTATGTTAATGTTAAAATCTTCCTTTTTGAAAAAAAAGAAAAGGGGAAGTGCTGTGGGATGGTCTGTATGTCAAACATGTTGCTTATTGGTCAATGAATAAAACACTGATTGGCCAGTGGTCAGGCAGGAAGAAGTATAGGTGGGACAAGGAGGAGAGAATTCTGGGAAGTGGAAGGCTGAGGAGACACTGCCAGCCGCCACCATGACAAACAGCATGTGAAGATGCCGGTAAGCCACAAGCCATGTGGCAAGGTATAAATTTATATAAATGGATTAATTTAAGATATAAGAACAGTTAGCAAGAAGCCTGCCACGGCCATACAGTTTGTAAGCAATATAAGTCTCTGTGTTTACTTGGTTGGGTCTGAGCGGCTGTGGGACTGGCGGGTGAGAGAGATTTGTCCTGACTGTGGGTCAGGCAGGAAAACTCTAGCTACATACATATATATATATATACACACACACATATATATACCATACACGCACACATATGTGATAGTGAACAGTTCAGGTCTTTGATCTTCAGGGACTTAAGTGTAGGAAGCACAGGAGAGGATTTCCCTAACAATTAGTTACAACATGAATCACACCAAGAATTAGAGAACTAAGACAAATGCTGTGATGGTTTTTATTCCAGGGACTGAGGCTTAATCCACACCAGATTTGTTACAGGGAATGCAGGAGGAGGCAAGAGTGTTGAGCAGGGATCCTGTGGAGCAGGGCAGTTTGATGAAGGAGATCTGAGACAGCAGTCCACAAAGAGCATCTTGAAATAGCTTCACACTCAGACAGTGAGTCACAATGGCATAAAGAAAGAGCAAATTCGTCAAAAGCCAAACTCAAGCTGATGCTTCTTCACAGGGACCAGGCTGAGATTGGGCTCCAACAATGGTTCAAAGGGATTTTGTCTCAACCTTTACAAAAACTGTAGTAAGTGTGGGGAAAGCCTAGAGATCAAGTGCAAAATGACATTCTCTGCCAAACATCTGTTTCTAGGGAGTTAAATACTTGGTTTTATCTATAAACACCACACTAGTAAGTAATGTGAGTACATACTCTTTATTGCCTTGTGCTTCGGGAAAAGCAAATCACAGGCTATGAGGATGTCCTTAAGTTCTCTGTCTGTATTTAGGAAGAAATACTGTATTTCATTCTCAGAAATGGTCAACACAAAAAGTTCACCCAGGAAAGCAGATTTTAATAATGGCAAAGATAAAAACAACTACTTGTAATGCCTAACCAATGCTTTCACAGTAAAAAATACAAAATGTTTTCAAAATCTGTAGCTGGGGTCAAAGTATATAATTAAAGCAGCATGGCTGACATTAACCAGAGCAGTCTAGAGTTCCATTGGTAGACATATCTCCATATGTCCTTCACAATCACAATTCAAATGTCATCCCTTCCATGACCTCTGCACAGCCCCATGTAATGCATAATTAATTGCTTTTTACTCTATGCATCCATGACATCACTGGCATACCCCACAGACCAATGAAAGTTATCATTGCCACCCTTTCCTCAATATTGAGAATGGGATGTTAGGAACAATAATTGTTTATTAATCATTAAATCCACATAATTTCATATTTAAAGACGCACAGAGAATTAGGTAAGTTGAAGAGATTTTTGGCTTGTTGAAATAAAGTGGATATGCATAATGTTTAACCAAATAAGCCTTTCTGTAATGATCTGTTCAATAATATAGCAGTAATTATCTTCCCTGTGCAGGGATAAACCATGTCTCACTTCCTGTGCTATAAAAACCTGCATTTTCAAGACTGCCAGAAATCTCCCTTGACTGTGGCATCTTCTCCATTCACTTAACATGGGCCACATGTTAGAGGCTGGATTATGCACGAGGTCCAATGGGAGATCATACTCTCTATCTCTTCCATGGACACAATTTACTTTTATTCTGGAAAGAGTATTTTAATCCTGGTTATGTAGGTCTACTCAATAATTTACAAATGATAATAATCAGAAATTATAATAGATCAGAAAATTAAAAGTATAAAATAGCTAGTGTCTCTAGAAAAAGAACAATCCTCACTTTATATATGTTATATACATGTAAAACAAAACAAAACAAAAAACAAAAAATAACTTTGGGAACTTTGTTTGGAGAATTTCTGAGCACATTTAACTTCTTTGAAAGTTTTATACTTTAAAATGATACAAAAATGCTATATTGTTTTAGCATGAAAATATTGAAATTATTATGAAATTACTATGAAAATATTACTCAAACTGCTTATTGAACAAAACACAAATGTGAATTAAGAGCTCTCATTTAATAAAGAAATATGCCAAAGCATTTGCAATCATTTTTATTAAGTGTACAGGCTTCTACCTCTTGAGTTTCTGCAGTTGGCTTGGCCTGTTCTGAGGCCCCATTGTTGTGGTGACAGGTCATGGCAAGACACTGGCCAGCAGACGCTGGCCTTCTCCTGCAGGTCTTCTTTCTTACTTGCTATAGTAGCTTGACCCAGATCAAGCCTTGCTATAAATTGCCAGAGACTTGTAAGCTTTAGTGTTATTAGAAAGGGTCGACCACTGTATGCTTTATGCAGAGGCACCATAAGGAGGAAAGCTAATTTGAACAGCAGATTGTGCCTCAGTGGCCAAAGTGCCCTTTTGGACTCCCCCACCAGGCACAGAGGGCTGATTTATTCTGTCTCCTTCTGCCTACTGACACTTACACTCAGGTCTATGTCTTCGCAAATGTCAGGATCACTACATCAGCCAGCTGATGACCTTATTATGATAAACATGACAAAGAAACAAAAGATAAGAGAACCTTCCTGTTCCCAGAAGCCATAACTGTAGAATTCTACATATACAGTACAGCTTTAAGCATCTTGATTTTTCTGGTACAGTTCATCACATTGGGGATTACACAAAAAGCTTCAACACAGCGTGAGACATCTGATCAAGCTTTATTCTCATTGAACAATGTAAATGATGGTAAGCCCATGGCTACTGCACATTGTCTTTTGTAATTCTGTAAATTGCTGAGTGAACAGTACAGATGTCTGTCCAAATGATGGGTTAGCAAGAATGCATGAGAAGCTGTTACTGTGTACCAGGCATCTATAACAAACAGCAGGTTCCATGCAGCTCTCCCCAATGCCCATGAATATCTCCTTGGGTAGTTGCCACTTTGTCCATCTAAGAAAGGAACTGAACTCAAAGAAAATAAGTAAATACTCATAGCCACATGGAGAGCATGTAAAAATGAGAAAATGAGAAGACTTGATGCCAAATCCTTGCCTTTCCACCCTGTCATCTCACTGAGCTGTTGCTGGATCTAAAATGTTTGTCTTTCCTTTCTGTTTTTTTAAGCTCTATCAAATAAGGCCAGATTCGTAGAAGGAATACAGCATGAAGCTTAACATTTTAGCATTCGGAATTACAAAGATTTGGATTAAAAGTCTATTAATCAACTGCATGGCCTTGAAAAAACCCGAAATCTCTTTCTGTAGCTCAAGGACAATGGAGACATTCACTTCTGAGATTTGTTGTGAAGGAAAAAATAAAATAATGTGTGTAGTGTGGCTAGTGTCAGTTGGCACACAGGAGGTGGCCAATGTACATGTAAGTGACATCACAACCTGTGTTGAACTGAGAAGGTTCAGGAGTTGCAAATACCTGCTTTAAATCCACATCTAGCCACTGGCTGGGTGTGAATCCCTGTTCAGGCCCCACATGACCCGATTGCCGTCTCAGTGAATGAATCACGCAATGCAACCAGCACACCACTGACTGTGTTCCGGCATGCTCCAAACCTGGACACACTGGCCATTTGCATTGGGTTCAATGACTTCAGGAGAGATTTAACATCAGCTATGTCTGTCACAAGGGACTGTAAACCTCCAGCTGAGAAGGCCTCTCTCCCTGTTACTGTACAGCTGCAGGTGTGACATGCCCCAGACTGAATATTTTTTCTACCTCTTACTAATAAGGCTTTAATCTTTAATTGGACAAGTGCAATAATAATGGGAGTATCATATGTAATTAGTCAACCACAAAGGCCTTTTAGAGCGCTTTGCATCTATAACGTGAATGTGACTATCTTTATAACTCCTGAAAATGTGTGATAACATAATACATTATACGATAAAAGAGAAATGTTCAAAGCCATTTGTGCAAAGTGGCATTCATCTGAAACCTCTCAATATCTCAGATTTTAAAGTATAAATAACACCAGTTTGGTATAGTTAAAGTTATACATAAGCAAGATAAATTTCTTATCTATATGGAAACACCTCATAAGTATCAATGTTGTAACCTCATGTTATCTGCCCACTCTTTGGAATTAGTTACACCAACTTTGTCTTTTTATTCTTCTAGGGACTATATAAACTACATTAGTGCATTGCTTTATCTAGCCACACTTAAAGTTTGCATACCACTTTTGGCAATAAAGAGTGAAATTAGCCTTTTTTCCCCTTTTCATTTCCTCTTTTTCTATTCTATTTATGTGTTTGTGTACATGCATGTATGTATGTGTGGATGTGTGTGCCTGTGCACGCATGTGTAGGTGTCAGAGGTTGAAATCTGGTGCCTTCCTATACTGCTTTCCACCTTATTTGAATGTGCTTCATATGTATGTGTGTTGTGTGTGGCATGTTGTGCTTGTACTTGCTAGTGCAGATGTGTTTGGAGTCTGGTGTGTGATGCTTCTGAACTTTGGAAGTGTGGCCACCTTCTTGTGTTTACTATTTTATCATTTTCTACTTTAACTTAGTTTTTCATTTCAGGTAAGGTTTGTTTGTGACCTCCAGCTTGCTTCTGCCCTCCTTTTCTTCCTGAGATTCTAACAATTATCTCATGTTACTGCTATATGTGACTTCATTTCTTTTAGTATTTTCTGTGGGAATTTAAAGAAGAAAAAAGCTACATTGTGTTAGATCTGCTACTTTATAGTATATATGAAAGACATGGCATGATATGCTAATTCTGCCAAAACTAAAAATGTTCAGGTGTCTTAGGTGTCATCACACATGATTAAATCACATAAATTAGTCCCAGTCCCAGGCTAATGGAGGAAACCCAAAACATTTTTATTTCAAAATTAGATCAATAATTCAGCTGGATTCTTTATTGGACACAATGTCAATGTATTTTCAGGTCTTTCTGACTATATAACCATAAGCAAATAGCATTCACAGATGACTCAAAAGTATTAAATCTACTAAATTTCCTTTTGTATATATTTTAAATGAAACCTTGTAAGAATTTGTCAACTTCCTTTTCTTCTATGTATCAAAACCTTGCCTGTGTTATTTAGCCTCTTAGGGAACAAAAAAGATCCTATCTCCCTGGAAGGCTTGGGTTTATTATACACATATCGCTTTGTGTTTCTGACACTTCCCTTGCCTTGATCTGTCTAGGTTGATCCCATTATTGCCACAGAACAGTGGCCTGCCATTTGTACTTACTTTATCTAGAGAAACGTAAGTTTCTAGGATAGATAACCTTTAATAAGAAAGTATAAACACACGCTTTCTATCAAACCTTTCTTTGTAATAACTACCCAAATGTGGAAATGACTTATGTCCAACAATATCAGGCCAAAGTAAAATAACTGTCAAAGGTTAGGTCAGAAAAAGAAAATTTAATAACAGCATATCAAATATTTACCAAAGCTATTTGCAAAGTTAAATCATTCATGAAAACGTATTAAACACTTTAAGATGGGCTTTCATGTGACAAATGAGGGACACTTAGCACAGTATTCTGTGGTAATAAAACTAATTTTTCTAAATCTATGCTTTCCTTCAGGTATGATCTTTATATATCTTGACAATTGGGAGGCAAAAATACGTATGAGTTCTGTTACAGTCTTAGTTCATAGGACTTGCTATTGACCTGAAATTATAGTGAGTTTGTGAGGCTCCTACAAGCAAAACAGCTGTGTAGGTTAAAGCAGGGGCCAATGAGTGGTGCTACAACTTCCCAGTGAGACTCTCTAGGGTCAGTGTAGCATGAATCTTAAAAGTTCTTATTAATAAAATCAAACCTGAGCCAGGTATTGGGGTAAACACTGGAAGGTCAGAGAGACAGAACGAGCCACAGCTATCTCACCTCACCGGATCCTCAGCTGGTCTTGTTTCCTCAGACTGGATGCCCCTGAGTCCTCATCCAGGATGGGTCTCAGCTGAACTGCTGCTAGAAGCCTGAATGCTTAACCAGGCCAAATGCTTCTCCAGGCCAAATGCCTCTCCAGGGCAAATGCCTCGAGTTTCTGGTCCTCACGCCTTATATACCTTTCTACTTTCTACCACCACTCCCTGGGATTGAAGGCATGCTTTCTGGGATTAAAGGCGTGAGTCACCATGCTTGGGTGTATCCTTGAACACATGGATTTCTGCCTCTGGAATGCTATGATTAAAGGCGTATGCTACCACTGCCTATCCTCATGTTTAATATTGTGGCTGTTCTGTCTCTGACCCCAGATAAGTTTATTAAAGTACACAATATTTTGGGGAACACAATACCACCACAGGTCAGTGCCTGACTCATCCCATGTACTTGGTTGACTCCTTCAACACTGTCCCGTGGTGACAGAGGCAGGATATTTAGTGTGTTTTTCCTGAGAAGAAAAACACTTCTGCTCACCTTGAAAATCTGCAGAGAAGTGATCCTCAGCTCTGAAGTATAGCCTGCTTCAGTGTGGAACAAATCTATTTTAGAATATTCTTTTCCTTGTTGGTTGAACTCTGCTGTTCTCCATTAAGGTTGTGTTCTTGGTCCTAACTCTTCTTTGGAACTAAACAAATATTTAGTCTTTGTTTCTTGTAGAAGAATCTCACTTATTTGGAGACTAGTTACCATTTTTAAAATCTCTGTTTCTGACAAATTATTCTGTGTGATTGAATTGTGCCCCTCAGAATGTGTCTTCCAGGAGCTTGAACTCCATGCTCAGTCTTGGCACATGCTGCTTCACTTTTGAACATCTATGAACTGGTTTCCTGGTGCCTCTGACAGTTCAAATTCCTATACAAGGTTGTTATTTCAAATTATTGAATGTGCTTATTTAGTTGACCTTCTGTCCTGAGTGTTTCAGAATAGAGAATAGGAGGGAGTTTCTCCTCAATGAGTCAACAGTGGAGAACCTCATCTTATTTCTTTTTCTTTTTTTTATTTTATAATTTAATTTAATTTTACATATCAGCCACGGAGTCCCTTGTCCTCCCTCCCTCCCTCGTGTTCCCCCCAGCCTACCCCCCATTCCCATCTCCTCCAGGGCAAAGACTACCCTGGGGATTGAGTTCAACCTGGTAGATTCAGTTCAGGCAGGTCCAGTCCCCTCCTTCCAGGCTGAGCAAAGTGTCCCTGCATAATTCCCAGGTTCCAAACAGCCAGCTAATGCACTGAGGACAGGTCCCAGTCCCACTGTCCGGATGCCTCCCAAACAGTTCAAGCTAATCAACTGTCTCACTTATCCAGAGGGCCTGATCCAGTTGGGGGCTCCTCAGCTATTGGTTCATAGTTCATGTGTTTCCATTCGTTTGGTTATTTGTCTCAACAATTCTCGCTCATACAAACCCTCCTCTTTCTCACCAATTGGACTCCTGGAGCTCCACCTGGGACCTGGCTGTGGATCTCTGCATCTGGTTCTCTCATTCATTGGATGAGATTTCTAGCATGACAATTAGGGTGTTTGGCCATCCTATCACCAGAGTAGGTCAGTTCGGGCTTTCTCTCACCCATTGCCAGTAGTCTATTGTGGAGGTATCTTTGTGGATTTCTGTGGACCTCTTATTTCTTGTCATATTACAACACCATGAAGCAGTAACTCCAGTTCTAGTGCCAAGGAAACATGCAAATGTATCTACAAGAGACCCTGTTTTCCCAAACATCTTCACTCAAGGACATTACAACAGCTCTATCTTTTACACCTGTTTCCTATTCTGAACACAGTGAAAACAATTTTAGGGTTTCCAACACTATTTCTAAGAATACTCATTTGCATTCAAATCATTGTTCTTAAGCCAAAATAATTCCAAAATAATTTCTCACAGGCTGAGAAATCTCCTCAAGGGAGATTCATTTGTCTAACTCTGATCATTAAGGAATAGAAAAAAGACCCACCATGTAGATAGGAATAGACAGTCCTTTTTAGAAGCCTAAATATAGGGACCTAATCAGCAATGAAAATGAAATACACAAATTCTGTTCTGAATTAGTGATGGGATATTGTGCATATGTACATGTCTGTCTTTAGAAAGACGTTCTGAACTCTCACAAATATCAGCTCCAGGTGAAGAGACCTTGCTGAAAGTGCCCTTACATTAGAATTGATACCAAATCTACCTACTTATAGGTCAGAGTTCTTCTTTTGTTATGCAAATTTATTTAAAAATTGATAGCTCTGGGTGTGATATTATCAGTTTGACTCACTAGAGGAAGTTCCTTGGGAGGGATATACAACCTCTGTGCTTCATCTTTCTCTAAAACATAACTTTGAATGACTTTTTAAAATAATTTATTTTATACCCCCATGGCAGTTTCCCCTCCCTCCACTCCTCACATTCTTTCCCCACCTCCCTTACCCTCCCAATCTACTCCTCTTGTTTCTGTTCAGAAAAGGTCAGCCCTCCCATGGATATCAAAACAAACAAACAAAAAACATAGCTTATCAAGTTGCACTCATACTAAGCATCTCCCCTTGTATTAAGGCTGGGCAAGGCAATCCAGGATGAGAAATAGGTTCCCAAAAGCCAGCCAAAGAGCTAAAAATAGCCTCTGTTGTCACTGTTAGGCGTCCTGAAAGAAGGCCAAGCTACACAGCTGTAACATATATGTATAGGGCCTAGATCAGTCCTGTGTAGCCTTCCTAGTTGTTGGTACAGATTCTATGAGCTCCTATGAGCCCAGGTTAGTTAGTTGATTCTGTGGATTTTCTTATAATGTCCTTGACCCCTCTGGCTCCCCCAATCCTTCCTTCTTCTCTTCAGCAGGGTTCCTGAGCTCAGCCTAGTGTTTGGCTGTGGGTCTCTGTATCTGTTTCATCAGTAACTGGATTAAGCCTCTCTGATGACAATTGGGGTAGGCAACAATCATGTTTGTCATTTGGGGTCTGGGTTACCTCACTCAGGATATTTTTTAGTTCCATCCATTTACCTTCAAATTTCATGATGTCATTGTTTTTTAACAGCTGAGTAATTCTCCATACATACCTACATAGAGAATTCTCAACAGAAGAATCTAAAATGGCCGAGAAACACTTAAATATTAAACATCTTTTGCCATCAGGAAAAATGTAAATCAAATGACTCTGAGATTCCATTTTACACTTGTCAGAATGGCTAAGATAAAAAAAAACCACAAGTGGTAGCTCATGCTAGAAAGTGTGTAGAACAAGGGGAACACTCCTCCATTGCTGGTGGGAGTGCAAACTTGTATAGCCATTTTGGAAACTAATATGGCAGTTTCTCCGAAAATTTGGCATTGATCTACCTCAAGACCCAGCTATACCACTCTTGGGTATATACCCAAAGGATGCTCAACCATACCACAAGGACACTTGCTCAACTATGTTCATAGCAGCTTTATTTGTAATAGCCAGAAACTGGAAACATCTTAGATGTCCCTTAACTGAAGAATGGATTAAGAAAATGTGGTACTTTTGAATAGTTTTCTAATATTGACTTGTAAACCACATTCCATTATGAAATTTAGTTTGCTTCTGGGGCTGTTCCATCATTTCCCAACTACAGGAGCCTGTAAAAAATGTCTCATGATCTCAAATTTAACAAATTCATTTGCAGTATTCTGCAGGCATCTATCAGCAGGTATTAACAAATATTTGATCTGCAATTAGCACTTGTAGGATCAACACACAGCACCTTTCTACAGCAAACTATTCATTATCACGTCTGGCCACAAGGCAAAGGGAATGGGCATGGGCTCTTCAGTAAGCAGCTTCTACTAGCTGAGTCATGTACCAGGTAAACAGAGTAAATAGAAGCTTAACAGACTCCAAGAATGCAGAATGCAGTTCATGAGAGGCCTTTACTGCTAAGGGTAGAGGGACTCCATCTTTGATGTGACCCTTGTAAGTCAGCTGTTTTGAGTAATTGGTCATGATGGCCATTGAAGCCAGTTTCTCAAGGTCCATGATAAATTTAGTATGTCTGTGTAACTATGCTATAAAACCAAGGTCTGTGAAAAGCAAGGGAGAATGTGACTATCAATTTCAGAAATATTATACCAGACAGAAAAATTAGGACTGCTACTTGGTGGCTTGATGAACAGAGGTCGTGATGGGGTCACGACATCAGAGTTTAAGTT
>CABHPR010145780.1:4028-15781 GCA_902168415.1 Peromyscus melanophrys | reverse complement strand
CTCTCTCTCTCTCTCTCTCTTTCTTTCTTTCTTTTTTTTTTGTTTTTGTTTCGAGACAGGGTTTCTCTGTGTAGCTTTGCGCCTTTCCTGGAACTCACTCTGTAGCCCAGGCTGGCCTCGAACTCACAGAGATCTGCCTGCCTCTGTCTCCCGAGTGCTGGGATTAAAGGCGTGCGCCACCACCACCTGGCTAGACTTAATTTCTTAATTTGTTTTTTTTTTTTTTTTGATAGTGTTCATCATAATGGCTATGAAGGAATATGATATCTTAGTGTAAATTTGATTTGTATTTCTTCAGTGTTGAACATCTTTTTTAGATGGTGAAAAGACAATTTGATAATGCAGATGTTTTTATCATTTGTATATTTTTCATGAAGAAATTTCAATTAAAACCCTTTACCCATTTTTTTTATTTCTCTCTCTGTCTCTCTCTCTGTCTCTGTCTCTCTCTGTCTCTGTCTCTGTCTCTCTCTCTCTCTTATTATGTATACAGTGTTCTGCCAGAAGAAGGCACCAGATCTCATTATAGATGGTTATGAGCCACCATGTGGTTGTCAGGAACTGAACTCAGGACCTCTGGATGAGTAGCCAGTGCCCTTAACCTCTGAACCATTTCTCCAGCTCCCCACTCCCTTTTCCCATTTTTAAATTGGGTTCCATGTTGTTCCATTGTTGTTCATTTGCAGAAGTTCTTTTTTTTTTTTTGGTTTTTCGAGACAGGGTTTCTCTGTGTAGCTTTGCGCCTTTCCTGGAACTCACTTGGTAGCCCAGGCTGGCCTCGAACTCACAGAGATCCGCCTGGCTCTGCCTCCCGAGTGCTGGGATTAAAGGCGTGTGCCACCACCGCCCGGCTCAGAAGTTCTTTTATATCTTCTGATATTAAGTCCTTTAAGATAAGTATTAAGGCCGGGCGTTGGTGGCGCACGCCTTTAATCCTAGCACTCGGGAGGCAGAGGTAGGCAGATCTCTGTGAGTTCAAGGCCAGCCTGGGCTACCAAGTGAGCTCCAGGAAAGGCGCAAAGCTACACAGAGAAACCCTGTCTCGAAAAAACCAAAAAAAAAAAAAAAAAAAAAAAGATAAGTATTAAAATATTTTAAATTTCATTGTTGGTGATGTCCTTTGTTGAACAAAGTTTTAATTTTGATGAGTCCAAGTTATTCATTGTTTTCTTTCATTGCCTGTGTTTTAGTATCATATCCAAGAAATCATTTCCAGCTGGGTATGATGGTCTGTGCCTGTAATCTCTGAGGCAAGAGAATCATTAGTTCAAGACCAGGCTGGGCTACAGAAAGTGCCAGGCTAGCCTGGGCCATACAGTAAGACCCTCCCTTAAGAGAAAGAGCCAGTCCTGGAGATGAGTGGTGGCAAACATAGCAGCCGAGGAAGCTGCAGCAGGAGGATCACAAGTGCATTCAAGTTTGCTTGTGCTACAGAGTTCAAGGCCAGTCTAAACAACTCAGGGAGATGCTGCCCCCCCCCCCAAAAGATAGACAGATTAACATGTAAATTAATTTTTTAAATAAAAAGAAAATACTAGCCTAACAGTGGTGGCACGCACCTTTAAATCCCAGCACTCTGGAGGCAGTGGCAGACAGATCTCTGAGTTTGAGGCCAGCCTGCTCTGCAGAGCAAGTTCTAGGACAACCAGGGCTACATAGACAAACCCTGTCTTGAAAAACCAAACAAAAAAAGAAAGAGAGAAAGGAAGGAAGGAAGGAAGGAAGGAAGGAAGAAAATATTGACAAATCCAGTGCCACAATGACCCTTCCCTGTGCTTTAAGACAATTAGGTCTTGCACCCATGTTGAATTAATTTTCAAATATGACTTAAGATAGTAATCTAATTTTACTACTTTTCATGTAGATATTTAACTTTTACCAACAATCTTTTGAAGCAATTGTTCTTTCATCATTGTGCATTTTTAACACTTCTGTGGAAGGCCATTTGGCTGTGTACATGTGGGTGTGTTTCTGGAACCTCTCATTCTGGTCTATTAGCTGTATAATAATGAGTTTGAAACAAGGTTTTGTGAGATCATGTAATAGGTTTTGATGCCTTGTTCTTCTTTGAGATTGCTTTGGCAATTCTTGAATAACTTGAAACAGTTTGTTGATGCTTTAATTTTATGTATTGATTGCCCAAAAGTGCTGTAAAGATGAGTGTAAGGGGTATAGATGGAGTGTGTGGTTTTAACTGGTTTTGTTCTAGAGGACTTCCCATGTGATAATGGCTGCTGCGGAGTGTGTTCAGGACTCAGGGACACCAACCACTTCAATCAGTAGTTCATGTACTACTTTCCCTTTCAGATTCCCACAAAATTAAAAGAGGCATTGAGAATTGCCAAAGAATGTATAGAAAAGAGACTCGCTGAAGAACAGAAGCAGGTAAACTGGCTGTAGTCCTTCACTATTAGTGTCCCCATTCCCTGCCATGAGGGTCACAGTGATTGGCTTTTGACTATTCACTTGGTAAATACTTTGTGCATTGTTGCTCTCAACCAGATTTTGGGCTAAGTGCTGTGACACAGAGCAGAATATCTCACAGTCTGGCCCTCAGTCTGTGAGGAACAGCACATGCACAGGAGTGATGAACCTTCATGATTGGGTTTTACTAGGTGGAGTGGTTGGCAGCACTCATTTTTCTGTAGAGAGAGATGGTAGAAAGGAATGGAAAAGTGAGAAGGATTATCATCACTTAGCATACCCTCCTCCCATAGATCTTGACTTGAACCACAAGACAGCAGGCTAAGAAAGACCTGTTTATCTTAACAGTACAAGTCTCAGTAGGCTCCTGCTGTAGGTAAAATTTGCTTATACTTGTGGGGACATGGTCTCTTAAAGATTCACCAACATCGAAGACTAACGAGAGCTCAGTCACACCATGGGTCTGAGGAAGAAAGGAAGAGGAGAAAGATCCTAGCTCGAAAGGTAAGCCAGTTAGTCTGTCCCTGTGCTCTCTTTTTAAGTTCTTGACTGCATGTGAAGAAAATTCTATAGCTAATGGTGCACATTTTAATGACACATTTTGTGCTATATCCCAGATCACTAGTTTGGAGCTTAAAACACACACACACACACACACACACACACACACACACACACACACACATATGCACGCACGCACGCACACATGCACGCACACGTACACAGAAGCATAATGGACCATATAGTTTCCTGGTTTGCTAGGCCCATTATGGCATAAATTGGAGTTAATGCTGGACTTGGGTAGTTATGCCAGCATTCTTGATTTTATTTTCCCCTTTGGCTTGTGGCTTCTTTGGTGCATTGGGTTAGGAAGTCAAATAGACCGTTCTCTGTAGCTGGCTAAACTGTTTATCTAGATTTTTTTTTTAACTCTCCGCTGAAGTGTGCCTTTTCATGTCTGGGAGGGATGAAGTGGTGGCTGCACAATTCAATAAAAAAAAAAAAGTGTGCCTTTTCTTTGCTTACCACACACTATTCCTTTATTTTTAAAGAAATCAAAACGATCTGCTGTTGAAAACAGTGAGGAGCAGCCAGTGAAGCACAACTCCACTAACTCAGGTAACTAACTGGTCTGGGTGGCTGGAGCCCAGCATGCAGAGATGCCAGTCAAGACTCTGTAGGTGCTGTGGAGATTTGACTGAGCAATGCAGTGATAAGCACAGAGATTAGAACTCTGTCCCCAGTGAAAATTGTGACAACACTCATACTCCCACCTCTCCACTGATAGCTAGACTCAGTCATTCAAAGACTCGGAACATTTGATGTGGAAGAGAAATAGGCCCTTCTGTGTACATGGAAATTAGCCTAAATCTTGCCTTCTGCTCTGTAGCTCATATGGTTGGAAAAAGAGAAGGGAGTTTTCAGTAACCCAGGCAGTTTCAGCCCTTGGAGAAAGAGGCATGGGAAGGGGAAATTGAGGACCCATAAGAAAGGGAGGAGCTGAATATGCAAAGAGGAGAGTGATTGAGAAGCTAGAGGGCCAAGGGTGAGCATTGAAAGCCCCACTGTCAGTGTCAGGTGTGGAGGAAGCCCATTCATCTCTTCCTTAACCCAGAGCGAGGAGGGACAGGTGATGAAGCAGAAGTCTTTAAAAGTGAAAGGGCTGGGTATAAACTTGTGCATACATATGGTCCCAGCTATTCAGGAGACTGAGACAGATTATTTGAGGCCATGAATTAGAGATCAGCCTGGACACTGTAGTGAGACTGGATGGATGATGGATGGATGGATGATGGATGGATGGATCGATGGATCGATGGATGGATCGATGGATCGATGGATCAATGGATCAATCACAGGTTATGCTTCATTTTCCTTGGTCAATTCAGATAAGAAATGTCTGCTTATACTAGAGGAGATACTGTGAGGTATGCAGGAGAACTGAGATGTACCTTGAAGGCTAGATGAAGGCATCTGGAGAATGCCAGAGATGTCGGTAGAGCTGGAAATTGAAAGATTGGAATGCGCCGGGCGGTGATGGTGCACGCCTTTAATCCTAGCACTTGGGAGGCAGAGGTAGGCGGATCTCTGTGAGTTCGAGGCCAGCCTGGTCTACAGAGTGAGTTCCAGGACAGGCTCCAAAGGTACACAGAGAAACCCTGTGTTGAAAAACCCAAAAAAGCCCGGCGGTGGTGGCGCACGCCTTTAATCCCAGCATTTGGGAGGCAGAGGCAGGCGGATCTCTGTGAGTTTGAGGCCAGCCTGGTCTACAGAGTGAGATCTAGGACAGCCTCCAAAGCTACACAGAGAAACCCTGTCTTGGAAAAAAAAAAAAAAAAAAAAAGAACCCCCCCCCAAAAAAAGAAAGGAAGAAATAAGATGAAAATCATGACATCTACCACAGAATCCTAGCCTTGAGTTAGGCACAGGGAGAAGGAAAAGAGGAGGTTCCATTAAGGACCAACATATACTTGGGGATGGAAGCTGCTATGACTGGCATGTAATTTCATATTTGGAAATTTATTTGTTCCACAGTTATAGGGTGGGTTTTCATTGGTAGGGGGAGATGCATGTCTCCAACCAGCATATCTATATACTAGTGACTCTAAGTAGCTAGTTCTTTATAAATCAGAGAAACCCACCCCCTTCCCAAGATTGTGCCTGCTCTCTTTCACATTCAGCCAGAGTGGACACCAAAGAATTCTGAGAGGGCTAATGATGTACCTTAGTTGACAGAATGGTCACCTAGCATACACAAGATCCTGCTTTCATTCCCCTAACACAATAAACTAGGTGTGGTAACACATGCTTGTAATCCTGGCACTTAGGAGGCGGAAACAGGAGGATCAGGAGTTCAGGGTTATCCTCAGCTACATAGTAAGTTTGAAGCCAATCTAATTTGAAACCTGTCTAAGAAACAAAAATCATAGTCAGGCAGTGGTGGCACACGCCTTTAATCCCAGCACTTGAGAGGCAGAGGCAGGCGGATATTCAGGTTTGAAGCCGGCCTTGTCTACAGAGTGAGTTCGAGGACAGCCAGCACTACACAGAGGAAACCCTGTTTTGAAAAACCAAATAAATAAAAACAAAAATCATATCCAAGACACTTTATGAGTTTAGGAAAGCCAAGTACTGGTTATTGATGGAAATGGATAGATCAGTTACCAACCCAACTAGAATCACAAGTTCAGTTTTCTATCTTTAAGATCTGTTAGTGCTACAAACAGTAAGAGCACAGCCTTGTTGAGTTTTACCTCTTCCCTTTTCAGCAGATCAATCCTATTATACAGAGCTGAGGAAGTACTGTGAAGAATGCAAGATGTGGTTTATCTAGGACCCATCTCCAGTGTGTCCATGGGGCACCAACACATCCTCTGAGTCATTAGTGGAGTGATAGCTGGAGGCCTAACCTTGGAGCTAATGGTGGCTTTTCAGTGCTGGAAGACAACAGCCCTCCCTTTAGGTAGCTCCAGGTGAAGGAGCTCTAGCTGTCCTTTCCACAGGGCTGTACTTTCCTATTCCAAACAAGAGGCTTCTGCTGTGAGGGCTACTTCCTTGTTGGGCTGACGGGATATTTTTGAGGGATTTTCCAGCTACAGGGATTTGGGCTTTTGCTTATGGTTTTTACCCTAAATGAGGGTGTTTACTGAATTTCATGTAAGAAAACGTCTAGAAAATCCACAGACTCAGGACTGAACCTCTTTAACTGAGTGTACCTGCTGGTAAAGTTGATCTTCAACAGGTCATGCCTTATTTTCCTTGGTCAGTTCATATAGGAAAGATGTTTGCCTACCCTAGAGGAGATACTGAGAGGCACACAGGAGAACTGAGCTGGGTGTGGTCACACACTGCCTGTAATTACACTGTCCTGGAGGTTGAGGCTAGTTTGGGCTACTTAGTGAGACTGCCTCAAACATAAATGGATGAATGTGAGTAAAGCCTGAGTTGGGTGTAGTGGTACACACCTTTAATCCCAGCACTTGGGAACCAGAGGCAGGTGAATCTCTATAAGTTCGAGGTCTACATAGTGAGTTCCAGGACAGCCAGAGCTACATAGAAAGACCCTGTCTCAGAAAAGGAGTCTGATGTGGTAGTGTGTGCCTGGGCTCCCAGTACTTGGGAGGCTAAGACAAAATAATTGTTGAGTAGGCTACAGGAAATGAATGAAGAGTGAGGAAGGGAAGGAGAGAAGAGGGTATGCGTGTGAATGCTACAAGGTGCACTTGCTTCCTTTGTGTGAGACTTCCGCCAGACTGCTCTCACCAGAGTCGTTTGTCATTACCCAAGGATCAGATTGGTTCAGAAAGAAATACTGCAACCAGTGCATATAGCAACCATTTCCTCATTGGTCCATGAGCCTTAATGACCTGGTGGAGGAAATACACCCTGCACTGGAGGGAAAGCCTGTCACCACTGGGTACATTTCTAAATTTTCTGTCCCTTGTCACATGCTGGACTAATTACAGATCCTCAAACAATGCTGAGTTTCTGCTCATGCCAAGTTTCAAATGTCTGTCTTTGGTCCCCATGAGGATTTCTCTTTTTCTTAGCAGGATCTGGGGCCAGCTCTCCTCTCACATCCCCATCATCTCCAACTCCACCCTCCACAGCAGGTCAGTAATGTGTAAGGCAATATGCCTTCTTCCTATCCTCCCAAGCATCTCAGGAGTTAGACCTCACCTGTCTTCTCCAGATGTCCATATTGCAAATGCAAACCATGTGTTATCTGAAGGGGTTGAGGGGCTGTGCTCTCAGGCTCAGTGCTCAGGGGACAGGCTGGTTTCAGGACTCCTCTGAGTCAGGTCCTCTCTGGCTCAAGCTTGCTGTTGGCTGAAAAGTTTCTTGCAAGGCTCCTTGGGTCAGAGCTTGTCTTGGGGCAAAACAAACACACTGTTGTCCTAAACTTTGTCCTACCTCAGCTTTCTCCTCCAGACCTTCCTGTTGTGAGTTTGTAACCGCAGAGCTGAGGAGCTGCCTGGTACAGAGTGAAATATCCCCACTAACTAATTTCCTGATAACCATTTGTTCTCTGTTCTGCTCTGTAATTATCTGAATAGTTATCATTAACCTTCATTTCACCTTGTGAATTAAATCAGATACTGTGAGGATTTGGGGGTTTGTTGTTGTTATTTGGGGGAAATATTGACAAAGAATTTGTCTTTGGGATTATTTACAAAAATAATTCTGTGAACTAGTTTCACAATACTGTCTTTTGTCTTTCCTTTCTGAACTAAAATCTTTCTAATAACCATTTTGCATTCCAGTAAAAACAAGGGGGCAGCACATTTGCTTTTCCTCCTTGATGGCTGAGAGTGCCTACTGGTCGCTTACTGTAGAATGTTCGAGGGCTAGACCCAGTTTTATGGAGCAGAAATGCCAGATCATGGGGATGATTCTTTTGTCTCTGACTTTCTCAGCAGATTTTACAAAGAACTTCTAAATAGACAGAATTGTCTTAACTGTTTGGGCTGACCAGAAATTTCTGGAAATCTATTATTCAGACTATTTTGAGCCATTTTCCAGATTATGATATGGTGTTAATTTCCTATCATTTTTATATACTAAAGAAATGGAAGGGATTCTTAAAATTCTTAGCGCAGTCTAACAGGGAAATGCCTGCTTAGTGTGCAGAGCACTCACTGTGTGTGAGCTGTGGTTCTGGGTGGTTTACTCAAGTTCTTGTCTTTAGATGCCTTATTTCATTCATAGTGTGACTCTTCTAGTTACCTTTGCTTTAAATGAGAGTGATCTTATATAGTAACAACTTTACATAAAATGAGGTAACTTTCAGAATGAGAGAAGAAAAATGAATTTTTTTTGTAGCGCCCAGTCAATATGGGAAAAGATTCATCTAAGGACATTGGGCGTGGCAGGGAACAGTGTTGTGAGCTGGAGAGAACACATTTGAAGCCCAAAAGCACGGTGACTGTCAGGGGAAGCTTCTGAGCCCAGTTAGTGATTCCTTTTTCCTTTATTCCCTTTTGATTTTGTTGATGAAATTATTGACAGGATTATTCATCCTAAAGACCATGCTCCAGGCTGGAGAGATGGCTCAGAGGCTAAGAACACTGGCTGTTCTTCCAGAGGTCCTGAGTTCAATTCCCAGCACTCATATGGTGGCTCACAGCCATCTGTAATGAGATCTGGCTCCCTCTTCTGGCCTGCAGGGATACATGCAAATAGAATACTGTATACATAATAAATAAATAAATCTTTAAAAAAAAAAAAGACCATGCTCCGACCTCTATTGGCTATTTCTTGTAATGAATCTCAGAGCATTTGCCTAGCAACCTAGCATTTCAGGTTCTAAGCCAGATACCTCAGATATATTCAAGATACACTTACATGTAGCC
The DNA here is from genome assembly GCA_902168415.1 of Peromyscus melanophrys. Lineage (NCBI taxonomy): Eukaryota > Metazoa > Chordata > Mammalia > Rodentia > Cricetidae > Peromyscus > Peromyscus melanophrys. The sequence continues at coordinate 7,004 of CABHPR010145780.1, read as the reverse complement.
CATGGTTTGACAGGGACTGTATGTAGCCTGGGTTACAAAGAGAAGCAGACAGGTACTAGCCAATCAATGTCCAGTGCCTCAGAAGCTCCAAACTATTGGAAGCAGTTCCAGCAAGACAAAAACTTCCTATAAAACCTGGAAATATCTTCTCCCAGTGGTTCCCTTGAAATGAAAGATCTTTATCAACAGGCAGAGGTAACACATACCTTTAATCCTATAACATTCAGGGAGGCAGAGGCAGGTGGATCTCTAAGTTCAAGGCCAGCCTGGTCCACAGACTGAGTACCAGGCAGCCAGGGCTACACAGAGAAACTATGTCTCGAATCCCCTCTCCCTCCAAAAAAGATCTTTATCAAAAGTTAGCCTACCAGCAAGCAACATCTTGAGCCTTGTCCTGTGCAAAACACTAAGGAGACTTAATTGTAGGTAGCAGTGTTATGGGAGGTAGAGGCTTGCTCTGCTCTTGGGGCTTCTCCTGTGTGAGGAGCATGATTCAGCCTTGTGGGGCAGCTAGGTCAAGCCCTTCAGAAGAGGAGGGATCACAGCAGGTCAGCTTTGACAAGTTGAGTTGAGCAGTAGGACTTCTTCCTTACAGCTTCAGTTTTAAGTGATCATGGTAACTAGATGTGGTCTTGTTCTTAGCTACTTAGGATTTGGCAGAGGTGAAGTGGCAGACATTTCTAACTGAAGAGCTAATACCAAATGAGCCCTGTCTAGCAACTCTGTCCCTCTCTGCAGGTGTTTCCTTTGGAACTTGTTGAGATCCACACTAAATTATTGGGACTAATACTATTTCCTCAAGTCTGGTGGCAGTTGTATTTGGTGGAGTAGCATTCTCTTTAGTAAAGCCCTGTTTTGTTTTTTTTTCTTCAGTTAGAAAATTTCTAACACTTTTCTAATGTTCCATGACTCATAAAGGTCTCTTTGGGAAGCTTTAAAATTCCTTTATCCCAACACATCTCATGCCGTGTGTCACAAGGAGTATTCCTTCTGTACATTCATGTGGAGCTGAGTGTTTTAAAATGTCCTAGTTTGCACATATACAAATATTTGCTCTCACTGTATTTGGTGAACAGACTGTTATGCCCATATCTCGGGGACCCCCAAAAGACCACGGAGGAGACCTAATTCCATATGTAAAAGCAAAGAGCTTTTATTTTCAAGCTCCGGGCTTGGTCTGCCTGTCTGTCTGATGCAGCGGTGAGAGCAGGGAGCCCTGAGCCCAGGCGAGGTAGTGTTTTTTATCACAGCAGAGGTTGGAGTGTGGGGATTTCCAAGGCCCAGGACCCTGATTGGCTCACTTTTGTCTAGGGGTATCTGTAAAAAAGAAAATAGGTGTGTGCTAGACTCAGGGACATCTGGCCATCTTATCTAATGGTTGGAGTGTTTGGGATGACAGGTACTTCCCCTTAGATGTTGGCTCTCCCTGGGTGGGGTCAGCTTATGGCTTTTCCTGGGTCTGAGTGTTGCCTGCCAGTAAGCCTGACACAGAAGCTATGTCTGGGCCTCTAAGCCTGTCATGGCAGCTATGTGGTCAAACTGTTTTGGGCCCCCCACACAGACAACAGGCCTACTGTCTTGATTTCCTTTTATTTATGTGTGTGTCTGTGTGTAAGGATGCACATGTGTTGTGCAAATTTGGGGGAAAGCCAGAAGAAGTTGTTGTTTCCTTGGAATTATGGGCAGTTGGGAGCCTCCCCATAGGCATGTCAGAGATGGAACTCAGGTACCCTGGAAGAGCAGCAAGCATTCTTAACCTCTGAGCCAATTCTCAAAGCCTTTTTGTGTGGTGGTGGTGGTTAAGATGGGATCTTATGTAGCCCAGGGTGGGCTCAAACTGTTTATGTATTGGCTCTTTTTATAAAAAGTACATTTGTAAAGGAGTATGTTAAGGAAGCTAAATAAAGGGGAAACCTGAAACTATTGTTTTTGATAATCACATCCGAGTGATTTGTATTCATTGTCTCATTTAATCCTCAACTTTCTTCCTGTCCAATGAGAATGGATTCTAGTTTATCTCTATTTCAGGGAAAAACTGAGCCTCTAGTAGTGTTGAGAACTTGACCAAGGTTCCACGGGTAATGGAAGCTTGAAGAGCCAGGATTTGAACTTGATTCTACCTCTATTCATTTACTCAACTCAGTGAGTGTCTGCTTTTTTGAGGGAGTATCCATGACCATCGCAGTTAAGCCCTACTCTGCTGGAGTGGTAATTCTGCACACAGAGCCAGAATACTCAGGCTTCTTCCCAGCTCTACCAGTTGCTGTCTATAACCTTGAACAAATGAGTTCCATTCTTGGAAATTGTCTTATTTTATTTTACTTCAATTAATGGTTTTTCTTTTTTTTTCTTTCTTTCTTTTTTTTTTTTCAGAGCTGAGGACCGAACCCAGGGCCTTGCACTTGCTAGGCAAGCACTCTACCACTGAGCTAAATCCCTAACCCCTCAATTAATGTTTTTTAACAAAAATTACTCCTAATTAACAGAGAAAATAAGTTCAAAATGGTGAAGGTATGATAAAGGAATTAAGCTTTTGGCATGGCAGACAACATATCTAACAGTCTAAAAGTAACTTTCAGAGAGAGAAACATTTTAGACAAATGAAAAAGCACTGAAAGCCATGAGTCAAACCACAGCTCAGACCCTGTCTTATGCAGGTTTCCTTTTTCCTCTTTCAAATAAAATCTCTCTGCAAACCATCATCACGTTTAATCTTCCCCAGACTTCACCTTCTCCAGATTTCTGTAGTAGAGGTTTGCAGATCTCTTCTTCTCTAGATGACTTTCTGGTAAACTGGCTTTTAAGAGGATCCTTGGGCCAAAGAGATGGCTCAATTTTGGTAAAGGTGCTTACTACCAGGCCTAACAACTAGAATTCTATCCCTGGAACCCATAAAGGAGGTGAGAACTGACTTCTGCAAGTTGTTCTCTGACCACCACTATGTTGTCACACACACACACACACACACACACACAC
>CABHPR010145779.1:58028-79625 GCA_902168415.1 Peromyscus melanophrys | reverse complement strand
TTTTTTTTTGACCTAAGAATCATTTCCAAGCTGCTGGAATAATTATTTTGTTCTCCTTTAGAAATTAATTTCTGGTTTCTTGTAGTGTGAGAGGAGGCTATAATCTATATTATTAATTTCCTTTTTTGGAAATTTAATGGGATTTTCTTGGTTGTTGCATATTGGCTGATTGTATAACTATTTAGTGGGCATTTGAAAAGGAACTCAGTTATTTATTTGCAGTACGTAAAGCATGGATAAAGCTTTCACATTGATTTTAATAATATTAATCACATTCTCTAATTCTTATTGTAATAGTGAGCAGTCTACTATTATTTTTTTCATCCCATTATCTTGAATTTTAAACAGATTCAGTCCTGCTATTCTTTCACCAGACTACAACCCACAGCTCCAGAGAAGCTAGCTAACAAAGAGGACCCTAAGAGGGATGCATGGATCACCCTGGGAAGAGGAAATGGAGGAGATCTCCATGAGTAAACTGGGGATGGGGGGGCGCTATGGAGGGTAGGGATGGAGGATGAGAACATGAGGGAGCAGGATGGTCAAGCTGGAGCAGGGACAGAGTGGGGGAGCAGCGAGGGAGATACCATGATGGAGGGAGAGGTCATGGGGATGGGAAGAGCTAGGTGCTGGGGAGGTTACCAGGAATCCACAAGAATGACCCCAGCTTAGACTACTAGCAGTAGTGGAGAAGGTGCCTGAATTGGCCTACCCTGGTAATCAGATTGGTGAATACCCTAACTGTCATCATAGAGCCTTCATTCAGTAACTGATGGAAGCAGATGCAGAGATCCACAGCCAAGCACCGGGCCAAGCTCCAGAAGTCTCTTTGTTTTCTTGTAATAGATTATCACTATGTAACCTAGGCTTGCCCCCAACTCTCCATTCTCCTACCTCCACCTCTCAAGTGCTGGAACTATAGACAGACACTACCACATCTACTTTGCAAATTTTTCTTTAGGATATTTGATGCTGTGTAATTTAGACTATGGCTATTTTGATATTTATGTATTTATTCTGCATTGTGCCATTTGTCAATTTGAAAGTGACCTTAAAAATACAAAATATTATTGTGTTTACTGAATCCCATTTACTAACCTATAGAGTTGTTTCTGCCTTCATTTTACTTGATATTTTTGTTTTTGTCTTTATCTATCTTCTATCTTTGTGTGTGTCCATGTTATGTGTGTACATGCTTGTATGTCGAGAGACGTGGCCATGCACACAAATGAGCATGATCATGGGAGCCAGAGATTGATATAGGTTGTCTTCTTTAGTCACTCTCTACTTTATTTTTTGAGAGACCGTCTCTCACTGAATCTGGAGCTCACCAATTTAGCTAGTTTAGCTGGCTAGCAAGCCCCAGGGATCCTCTGGTTTCCACCTCCCACCCTTAGGATTACATATGTATACACTGCCACAACCAGCTGGGTGTTTGTTTTGACATGGTATAGGGGTTTGACCTTAGGTCCTCATGCTGCAGTGAGCATTTTACTGACTGAGTCATCTCCTCAGCCGTAGTTTGCATCTTGGAGTTGGAGTTCTGACGGTCTTCATTAGCCTGGGGTTCATTTTTCCTATTGAGTTCATACTATCTATGTGTGATGATTAATCTCCATATAGCTGGATTCAGAAGCACTTAGGATTGAGATCATCAATGAGGGTGTTACCAGGGAGGTGTAACTGATAGAATTGGGATTATCAATGAAGGTGTTACCAGGGAGGTGTAACTGAGTTGGAAGGTCCACTATGAATATGAAGGATGTCATTGATGGACTGGGGTCCTTAATGCAATAAAAAGGAGAAAAGGAAGACTTGGGCTATCTCCTTTATCACTTTGCACTTTATTATTTTTGAGGCAGGGTCTCTCATTCAACATGGGGCTCATCCTTTCAGCCAGGCTGGTTGGTTAGTGAAGCCATAGGATCCTCCTGTTCTCCTGCAGCTGTGGAGTTATAGATATACATACCCACACCTGGATTTTTATGTAGGTGCTGGGATCCGAATTCAGGCCTTCACGGTTACCTGTGCAGCAAGCCCTTTCTTACTGAGCTGCCCCTCCAACCCCATTAATTTTTCCTTATTGTATGTAAGTCTCAACAGTCAGACTTTCTTAAAGACCATGAATATTTTCTCTTGCAATATCCCTGATGGTAGTTTCTAGCTTGCTTTGGTAATTCTTTTTCTGGGAGACAGGCTACACATAGCAAATACCTGACATTTTTTTTGCCTCTAACATTATCAAGTTGTATTTTTTACCCAGCTATTATACACTTCAGCATCCCTCTAGAATTTCAAGTTTGCTTTTCTCTTCCATAGTTGGCTTCACTTCTTATGCCTTCTGCAAGGACTTGTTTCTTTCCCTTATTTCTTTAGTTCTGCCATTCCACTTTCTCATCATACTTCAGACCCGATTCAAAGTTTTCATGATTTTCTAGTTTTCTTGAGAGCTCAGATCATTGCTGTCACACATTTCCTTTTCTATTTTCTTGAGTTTGTCTTCATGAAACATGCAGTCTCAGAAATGCAAACCTATAATCCATTTAAAAAAATCTATGGGTTTTTTTTTGCTCCAGAAATGTTATATGAGCCTCATTTGTACTTTTTGTTGCTTTTTTAACTCGTTGTGAAATGTAACTTCATATTTCAGATCTGTTACTTGTTATAAGATCCTGTGGTTGATTTTTCTTTGATATGCAGCTTGCTTTCTTGGTGCCATCAAATCTCCTATAAAACCAGAGATGAGGGACAACTTTGAGGTTTACCTTCAGTTTTGAGTTTCCTGTTCCTTTGAGAGGCAGGGGAAGAAGAAAGAGTTGAGTCTTTGGTTTATTGCCACTTGGGAGTTTTGTGTTCATAGTCTCTACAACATTTTCCATTTTCTCCCTTTCCCCTTCAATTATTTCATCCTGTCTTAAAGCCAGTGATTTGAGCATACACCATGACTCATGATGTGATAATCCAAATTGCCCCCATCCCACGCTGTCTCAAAAATCTACCATATTGGTAAGTAATCCTCTTTTTTACAAAGTCAGACCAAACCCACTGAAATATATATGGCTTCTATCAGGGATGACAAAAGCATTTTTATTTTCTTCCCCACTCTGATTTGCTGTTGTTTTTTAAGGAATAACCATTTCTGTCACAAAAGTAAAAGATTCTTATTGTGTAAGTTTCTGAAAGTGATTTAAAAATATCCAAAGAAGGAAACAAAAGCATGTTGCCATCTCACCACACAGAAGTGACTGCTTACTTTTTGACACTATTGTGCTTGTCTATTTGTGTACATGTGTGGGTTAATATAATGTGGATAATATACATGTGGTCTGGTATTTTCTTTTGCTTAGCAATATACTTTTGCAATTTTCCTGAGTGTCTAAATATTCTTTTTCATCCTCAGTTTTAATAACTGCATGGCACCTCCCTTCTCCTTGTGCTTTTCTGTGTCTCTTAGTTTCCTGAAAAGAAATACTATGTATAATAACTGAACAAAAGGCAAAGCTAGGGGGCACACAAGATGCAGTAAGCTATACACTCAAAATAAGTGTAGCCTAAGTTTATCATGGGGAATGTGGGGGAAGCAGTGGGTGGGCTTAGCATGCCTCTGCACACATATACACACATAGACACATGCATGCCCATCTTTGAGGACAGCAGCCAGGATTTAGCAGGTGTCAAGAATCTCTCTCATTCCCAGTGTGTGATGGGATGGGGTATGTGATTACTACATTGATCTTCTTTATCTCAACTATAGAGCAGAGGCATCACATCTTCCTTTAGACATCTTTCAGAGCAACTTGATTCCTAAAATGCTAGTGCAATTGCTTACTGAATGATTAATTCCATGCACCAATAGGGATAATAAGGGTGGTGAAAATCCATTCAATTTCACTAAATTTATCAGCACCTACTCTAAGTAGAAGCCAGGGTGGGCAAGCCACTACTGGGCACCACCCTCTCTACTGAAGTGACTTGTTAGGCAAATTTCTTTCTTTCTTTTTAATCAATGATCTTCTGGATGACAGTGCAAGCCTTCTCTCATCACTCTGATATGATTAATTCATTCATCATGTCAGACTGATTTAATTATTTATTATGTCGTTTTGTTTATTTAATTTGCATATCAATGGCCAGGGTGCAGCACAGCTCAGCTTCCTGAAAAAATCATATCAAGAAAGGTTTCTAGGCTGATGCAGGTTCCAGGCCCCCCCCCCAAAAAAAAGAAGGAAGAAACAAAAACAGAAACAAAAAGTCCAACAACCTCCCCCGCCCCCCCTAAAACCATTTCTCTGTAATTGAATGAATATTTAGGTGCTGGAATGTAACAGCTAAAAATTGTTTCTCACCTGATAGCCAACCAACTCATTCTTGATCATTCCAGGGAGACAGTAAGCTGTCAATTATTCATTCTCATCTACCCTCTGGTCAATGTTGGCATATTTTACCTTTTCATAGAGAGTGAATCTGTTCCCTTGAGACACAACTATCTCAAACTCTTGGTCCTTGACTTCAGGGAGAAACAATACTAGTAGTCATTGCCTGATTCCTTGTCTCTGGATTCTCTACTTTTTAATACAGACGCTATAAGATGGGGGCCCCAAAGAGATATTGTTCATATTTTCACCCCAGGTCCCCAGCTTGGAACAGTAGGAGGAACACAATACATTTTCTTATACTACTTGGGCATCAGTATCTTATGAAGTAGACTGAAGGCCTATGACTGAGCCTGGACAGGATGATTAGTGTGACCTTGGCAAATCTCTGAAAGCTAATTCATATCTTCCAGGCACCTTTATTGCCATTTTGTAATGTCCTTCTGTGTTCCTGCTCAGTACACTATTGTTGCATAACAGGCTACCTAGACATTTGATCGCTCAAGACATTAACTACTAATGTTGCTCATTTGGATGGCTTTTGGGTAGCTTTGGTTAGAGGCTTGTCTGTGCCCTGTAGTATCTTTTAGGACAGTTAGGGACTGAGGAATGCCTTGCTTACCTGCCTACCAAGTGAGTGCTGGAACTCAGCTGGACTAAGGGCTGAGGGGCCTCAGTTTCTTTCTTCTTGGGATGACCAAGCTTCTTCATAACATGGAGTCACAGAAATGTGCTGCCTGGCTTTTGTAACCTTGTTTTGAAAGTTACATGGAGTCACTTCACCACAACAGTTTTGTATGTGTGTGTTCACAGTCTCAGCCAGGTTCAAGGTAGGGGAGGGATAAGCCTGCACATAATGATGGGGCAGTGCCAAAGTCAGAGAGCAGAAGAGCATGTGGATGGAAGATACTGTTGCAGTCGTCATTGGAAAATGCAATCTGTTTCAACTTGTCAGAGCTCAAATGCCTTTCCCTTCTTTTACAGATGAGAAAATGGAGACCTAGGAAGGCTGAGTAACGTCTCCATGGTCACAAGCTAATGGGAGTGATTGAGTTGAGCTTGACTCCTGGGAATCTGGCTCTGGAGTACACACTGTTGGACACTAGTTATCACCATAGCAAATGCTTGTGGAGCTATTACTCTATAGTGTTACTGTGTAGTATCTATTTATGAAGCTATTGCTGTACTGTCTACTCTTCTAAGCACTATATAGGTATCACCTCACCTAAACTCTTTAGCAAAATTAAAGTAGATATAGTTGTGATGCCAAGACATATAGTTGTTTAGTGGAGAGTCACACAGGCAGGTATCAAAGGTGAGATTCAGGCCCAGCCTCTGGAGATCACGTGCAAAAATAAACTGTTCAGATTCTTATGTAACTGGGTAAGTTGGTTGTAATGGCCACTTGGGTCCCCATTCTTCTGCACCAAAACCAGAATTTATTTCTCATAGTCATTTGTCCGGTATCCCATGTTGTATGTGCACCCTTAGGGTTATTAGAATTATTAAATAAATAGCAAGATGAGTTTGTATATGCAAATGAGCCCCAACCTTGTGGTCCATGAAGAAGAGTAATGTTCCTCTTATGACACTGGCTTTTGTCTTTGTCTCTTCCTGTCTCTTCAATCTCTTTTCATAATTAGTTAGTTAACTAATTAATTAGTTAATTAATTAACATGGATGTATCTGTGTCACAGTTCAAGGACAACTTGCAAAAATTGGTCCTTTCCATCTACCATGTAGACTTCTGGGATTGAACTCAGGTCATCAGGCTTGGCTGTAAGTACTTTTACCAACTGAGCCATCTTGCTGGCACACCTCTTCTTCGTCCCAGCAGGATTTAATGTATGTCATTCATACCCTCTTTATTCAATTGCTATATGCTATTAGCTGAGATACTGTGTAGAAAGAGTCCAGCTGTTCTAACCTGTAACATGTGGGGACCTCATTGGGTTACTAGAAGAATATAAAGACTGAACATGAAGAATTGAAGGTAGAGCTCAGTGACAAAGCATGTGTTTAGCATAAGCAAGGTCTCCAGGTTCAAGTCCCAGCACCAAAATGGAAAAGTAAACATGCAAGGATGCAGACGTATTGACATTGTTCCCCTAGATGCTGGGTCCCCCCGCTCCCTTCTTTCTGTAGCCTCTGTCTGATATTCCCTAAAGCACCCATGATTGGAAGTTATCTGTTCCCTTTTACTTGCAAAGAGGTTGTTGCCCTTGCCATGTTCAGCCATCGGGGCTGATGTGTTACATAAGTGGCAGTGAGTTAGATTGGAAGCAGAGAAAGGAAAGAACAAAACCACAAGGCTGTTAGCTGAAGCACTGGGGCCCTGCTCTGAGTTTGGGGATGTGATCCTTTCCTGGAGTGTGGTATCAAACTGTCCTTCCCAGGCATCTCAGAGAGGTTGGATGTTTGTCCTCATCACTGGGCACCCACCTGTCCTTGTCTCTCACACCCAGTGTCAGTGTTGGGGGGATGTCTAATGGGCCCCTGGAGCCCATTTTTAGAGGAGCAGGGACTGAGGATGATCTGAGTTCTCAAGTGAGTACCGTATGGCTGAGCCAGCTCATTTTGCAGGTTTGCGAGGCGGAAACAAACCTGGAACCAGGCTCCTCGGAATCCCCTGCCTCTGTTCCATTCTCTTTGCTGTGGTTCTTTCAATGCTTGTCCTCACGTTAAACAGAACCCCTGGTTTTGCTTCTGTTTTTGAGTAATGTCTTAAGAGGGATTGTATACTTGAACCGCTCAGCTAAGCGACCTCCAAATTCTCCATCAACAGAAACTCTAAGATAATAAATATCCATTATTTTAAACCACTAGAACTTGGGGTAATTTGTTGTGTAGCAGTGGGTAACTATTACAATATAAAATGCTCATTGTTAATTGCCCTTCATGAGCTCTGGACTCTAACCATGTCAGTGTGTCCTCCTGCATTTCCATGATCCTTTAAGGATCCATCTTAACCGATTGCTGAATACTGTAAAATTAGTATTCGTTTTCCATGAAGAATTTTGTGTGTGGGGGCTGTATGTCTGTATGTTCACAGGTGTGTGCTGGTGTATCCCACCCACCAAGGTGTGCATCTGAAAGCTAGAGGATTATGTCAGTATCCTGCTCTATCACTGTCTGCCTTAGATCCTTAAGATGGGGCCTCCCACTGAACCTGGACTTCACTCTGGAGGGCAACCAGCAAGCCCTGGGAACCTCCTGTATCACCTCCTGTGGTGCATGGGCTATAGGCATGGTCTGCGTGCTGGAGATTAGAACTCAAGTCCTCACGCTGGCACTGCAAGCATTCTTAACTGCTCCCTAGTCCCTGAAGAATCTTGCTGTCAGGTTTTTTGTTTGTTTGTTTACTTTAAAAATGTCTACTTGTGGGCTAGGGAGATGGCTCATTTGTTAAAGTGCTTGACACGTAAACATGTTGACCTGAGTTGAGATTCCCCAACACCCACATAAAAATCTAGATATAGGAGACTGGAGAGATGGCTCGGGGGTTAAGAGTACTTGTTGCTTCTACAGAGGATCTGGGTTCGATTTCCAGCACCCATGCTGTAGTTTACAACCATCTGTAGCTTCAGTACCAGGGGAGTTAGTGCTCTCTTCTGGTCTCCAAGGGCACCAGGCATTCAAGTGTTACACAGATATACCTGTAGGCAACACACAAACACACACATTTAAAAATGTAGTGGTATCCACTTGTAATCCAGTATTGGGGTGCTGGCACTCACTCACTGAATCAACTCAGGTTTAGTGCTAGACCCTGTCTCAAAAATGCACACATGCATATACCCCCACAAATCATGCACATATACCATATGCTTAGCAACACACATACGACTTTTTAACTTGTTTTAAAATTAAATCTGCGGGGGCTAGATAGATGGCTTAAGGTTTTAAAAACTGATCTTGCAGAAGACTCGAGTTTAAGTCCCAGCACTCATACCAGGGAGCTCCCAACCCTTTAGCTCCAGTTCTAGGCAATCTGACCGGCCTCTGGCCTCCACAGACATCTGCACTCACATGTACATACCCACATACAGACATGTGCACATACCCTTCCCACACACACTTAATTTAAGAATAAATCATTAAAATTAAGTTTATCCATCATAGGCATGTCCAGATTAGCCTTGCATTTTATGAACACATTAAGAGTTTTCCCTAAAGAGAAAGTTATTGCTTCTATATGACAAATTATGCTGTTCTTCTGGGTCAACTGGCCCAAATGGTGGCCAAAATTTGCAACTTCTCTTCTTCTATCATATAACCTGAAGTCTGAGAGAAAGGTTGTAAATTCCTCAGTAATCTCAGGCTAGGGATTAACAAACAGAGCGTGGCTTCATCTAGTTCCATAGACTGTGTCTGATAAATACCCTAAGATGCTGCTTGGACATTCATACTGGTTTTTCTAAGATGAGTGTGTATGGCTACTCCCGGAGGGTCTGAAGCATAGCCATGTGACCCACCTCAAGTGGGGCATTTCTTTAAAGTTTTATGCTTTCACTTAAAAATTCATGTGGATTTTTAATTCTGCTTATAAATATATTCATGTTGGTTTTACCATCATATTGTTAGTCAGGCTAGTCTTAGCTGTATCTTAATAACAAATAAACTCCAACTCTCCGTGGCTTGTTGGATTGGGGAATGTACGTGGCTGTGTTGTCCCTTCAAGGTCTGAGGTAACCTGGATGATGCAAAATTGTATTATCTCAAATTCCGGTATAACTCAGTGTTATGTTTCTTAATTTGGTGTTCACTTTGAAGGCAGGAAATCAGCATCTTAATAGCTTAATATGCATGCACATATGCACATGTGTGTTGCTTGATTAATTCTTTTTATCCACTAAGTGGAAGATACTTCTGGCCTTCTAATAGTGAGACACATATTTGTAATGAGGAAGCATGTGATTAACTTTTTGTGTGTTTGTGTGTGTGTGTGGGGGGGTGTATTTGTGTGCATGTGGCCTCCATGTGTGTGCATGCATATGGAGTCTGAGGTGGATGTTGGGAGTCACCTTTGATCATTCTCACACCTCATTCAATGAGGCAGCATCTGTCAGTCAGTCTCATGGTTTGCTGACACATTTGTTCTGGGATCCCGTTTCTCCATGTTCTGAGATTGTAATTACAGGTGGGCTGCCACACATATCCAGCATTTAAAATGTGGGTTCTGAGAATCTGAGCTCCTGTCCTCAGGTTTTAACAGATGACCCGTCTTTCCAACGACCATGTGCATATATCTTGAAGAATATTTAAGAATTCTTCACTGTGACACAAAATACATAAGGCAACGCTCATCATTTTAACCATGTTAAGTGGCTCTAAGTGTATTTACAGTATTGTGCAGCCATCACTACCGTCCATTTCCAGAACTTCCTCATCACTCTCAAAGAAACTGGAGCCATGAAACAATATTTCTTCATTTTCCACCTGCCAGCCCCTGTCAGCCTCCATTCTGTGGTCTGTCTCTGTGACCCTGCCTATTTCAGCCACTCTGTGTAAGCTGAGTCAGACATAATGTTCCCTTGGATCACAGCCCTGCTCGCCTGTGTTTAGTCTGACTGCTTTTGCACCACGCTGCAGAGGTGAGCATCTGTGATCGACGCAGAATGTCCCAGGAACCTGAAAATATTTGCTATTAATGCTCTCCAGAACAAAGTTTGCAGACTCCGGAATGCGATTGGAGGTGGCTGACCTCTATGATTATTTCATTAGTGTGGGAGAGGAGCCTCATTTCCAGACTGTCAGAGATAGACTTTTGCAGCATAAATGTAACCAAGACCTTTAACTCTACCTGCTCAAATTCCTAGTGTTTCCTGCCTCCCTCAGTTTTGTGGCTAAAAGGATGAAAACCATTTGGGGACTATAGTTAATGTATATTTCAAAATAACTGAAAGAGAATTTTAAATGCTTCCCCTAAAAGAAATGAGAAATATTGGATGTGATAAATATGCTTGTTAATATGAATTGATCATTCCACCAACTCTGTATGCACTGAAATTGCATACATATGAACAAATATTTATTAACTAAAAATAAAACAAAAATCTTGGAGTCAGCAAGATAGCAGGCGCGGAGGTGAAGATGCTTACCACCAAGCCTGATGACTTTGAGTTTGATCCCTGGAATCCATATGGTAGGAAGAGAGACCTGACTTCTGAAAGTTGCCCTCTGACCTCCACATACCATGGAACACAAGTGCATACACACACACACACACACACACACACACACACACTAGATAATGAATAAATGCGTTCTTTTAAACTTTGAAAAATGGACAATAATATAAGACATTCTTTCCTGGCTTGTTCATTTTCCCTTTTTTTTCTGTAACAGAAACACTTTAAAATATAATAATTTATTAATCCTTAGAGAATTTCATGCAACATGTCTTCATCATATTCATTCACCACTTCCCTCTTCAGTTCCTTCCAGAACCAAGCCCCTACTTCCTGTCTTTATTTTTTTAAGAAGAACCAGTCTCACAGCAGATGTCCTGGTCCTCCACCTCTTAGTCTTTCTGCCCTTCTTCTGTAATGTTCCATGAGCTTTAAGTGTGGACACTGTGTTATAAATGTATTAATTGGGGGAAGACACCATCCTCACTTGATCTCTGCATTTTGACCAGTTGTAATGATCTCCATTTGCTGCAATAGGAAGCTTCTTTGATGAGGGGCAAGAGCCGCACTTTTCTATGGGTATGAGGGTCAGTATCGAGAATCCAGTTGGAGATTATACTGGTTTAGGAAGTGGTTGTAAGTAGTGGGTTCTCCTCTAGGGCCCATGACTTCACCAGCCATGGGTAGTTAGCGAGGTTGATAGTGCAAGGTATGAATTCCATCCTCTTGAGTACACTTTAATTCCAGTTAGGGGACTGCTGGTTAACCCCAGGATAGAAGTGCCATTGCCGTATCTTTCAGGATACCTTGTCTTGCTGGCCATTGTTGGCTTTCATTAGCCTTACAGCTGGAAGCTGGACAGGACTATTGATTGCTTTTCTCTTTTGGCAGCTCTTGTGGCCCTTTCCCAAACTGTGAGAACTAGTTAGCAGTGAGAAGGTCAAATCCAGGTCGATTCCTCCAAATCTTTTGTTCAAAGTGTGTGGTGTCTTCAACAATAGGGTCTTACCTTCTTTTTCTGGATAGCACCAAGAACAATGGCAAGAATCCATATTGTCTGGGGAGCAGTCTCTTGGACTCCCCTGACCAACAACTGGAAAGGAGGTTTCCCATGCCTAGCACTGGGGATTTCATTAGATAGTCGATAGTTTTTTGGGGAGCACTGTCTCCTTACTTTCTATATATCTTCAATTCAAATATATGTATATATATTCATAGACTTATGTATATTTTATGCAATTTTAAGTAGGAATAAAATCATATAATTCCTTATGGCTTTTTAAAACACCCTTCATGCTGTTTATCTTTCCTCCTTCTCCCTCTGTGGTACCATTAGTTCTTCCTCTCCAGGTATGTCTGCCTCACCTGCTTTCCCCATTTCCCTCCTGTTAGTAACTGTGTCCTACTGTTTCCCACCAGACCCCTTCTGGTCAATATTGTCCACTCCACACAATTTTTTCCTAATTATGAAATGATACTGGGTGAATCAGCTAACTTTGCAAACTCCCTTTCCATTAGTCTGAGTGATGAATTTGTTTCCCCTGCTTAGATTTTGACCTTTCTTTGTTTTATGATCTTATCTTTTCCATGAAGAAAAATAAGGATTTGGCTTAGAGTTCTAAAGCCACTGCTGCACCTATCTTCAAACTTGTTTCTTATTTTACTGTGTGTTTAAAAACACAAGCCAGGTGATCACAATTTCTTACTTTCCGAGACCCATCACTTTTACTGTCCTGTTGAATACACTAATGGATGAGAGGTGATGTCATGAGTGACACAGAACTACTTACTATCTGTCATTGCCAAACAAATGGTTTTATAAATACCTGCATCGTAATGATACCGAACAAAACCTCAACAAAATTATCCATGTCAGAGTTTGGCAAACATGTCTCCAAAGATCCAAATAGTCAACAACAGTGTAACAGGGGTGTGTGTGTGTGTGTGTGTGTGTGTGTGTGTGTGTGTGTGTGTGTATGAGAGAGAGATGTGTCATACGTGAATATGGTGCATGCACATGATTGTGTAGGAACATGTTCCCACGTGTGTGCATGTGGAGGCCAGAGCAGGACATTGGATGTCTTCATCCTATGCTTTCTGAGTCATGAGACAGGGTCTCTCACTGAAATAGGAACTCTGTTTTGTTAGCTAGGCTGGCTATCCATTGAGTTTTTGGGATCTGACTGTCTCTTTTTCCCTGTGCTTGGGTCAGAGGCACACACGGTCAAGCCTGACTTTTTACATGGGTTCTGGGGATCCAAACTGCCATACTCAGACTTGTGGGGAAAATTCTCTTATCCATTACCATCTACCTAGCTCTGTTTGTTTTAAAGACAAGCTCTCACTCTGTAGTCAAGACTGGCCTAAAATTCTAGGCAATCCTCCTGCTTCAGCCTATTTAATTGATAGGCATGAACCATCACACAGCTCACTTCCAATGTATTTTTATTCCAATAAAACTTTATTGGCAAAATAGATAACAAGCCACACCCTGCTCTAAATGGTGCCAATTTCTTTGCAAAGCTGATGGCTTTATGAGGTTATAGTAGATACCCCTGCGTGACTGTCACCTTACTTGGGTACATTCTTTTCGTTCCTACCATAACCAATAAGAAAAACCCATGTGTGGAAGCCAAAGCACCAAGTAGGGCCAGCTCTACATTGTTCTTTCTGCCTCTCCACTTCTGGTCAATACGGCCCACTCCACACAGCTCCTTAGTACTGTGTGTTATTGTATGAAGCCCGGGCAGAACATGGTTGTGGTGTGACCTTCTGAAAGTTGAGATTTCTCTATGTTCTTCTTGTCCTCTTTCAAATTCTCAGTGATTTCAAGTCTTTTTTAAGATTCTAGTTTTAGTTACCAGTTTGCCCCATTTGAAGTCATCTTGAAAGGTAAATAAATGGAAGGTGGGGGGAAAATCACAGAATATAGGAGTGTCACATTTCTCCAGCAGGAAGGTAGAGAGAGTGTTTGTAAAATAGAACCAAGTCTTTGTGAATGGATGCCTTGGTAAGAACTGGAGTTGATGGGAGGGAGCAGATGGAGTTTCATGTAATGAGACAGTGTCTTTTTTCTAGAGCGGCATACTCTGTGTTTCCATAGTTCTAGCTAGGGACCCTGTTCAGTTTTGCCAGCTGAGAGAGCCCATCTCCTAACACTCCAGTTGTGTCTCAGAAAGAGTGTGACCACATGCACCAACATGGGTCCTAAGTACTCTGACAAACTGCTGAGCTGAAACCCTAGGTCTCCCCAAACCACAGCCATGTCAGGATTCCTCATCTCTCCCTGTCTGTGAGCATTTCTTAGTCTCTGTGTTAGACTCTACTTGTAAAATATTTATGGATTAAGTATACTATAAAAAGGTCCTTAGACTTAGCACCATAGAGTTGAAAGTTCAAATCCTCCTTTCTGCTCAAGTACAACCCTCAGTACATAGACCTCTATTTTCTATTTTGTAAAATGGCCATAATAGTATCCATCTTACCGTATCTTCTTGTCAATTCAGTAATTCATTTAAACAATGGTTCTTGAGTACTTCCTGTATGTCATACACTATATATGATGCTATTGTGAGACTTAATGGATAATAGATTCAGACTGATGTTACAAGGATTGGGGATAAAATATGGAATATGTCTTAGGTATAATATACTGCTACTTAGTAGGTGTTGCTATTCAATGATCATGGTGCTCATGGATGTTAGATGTCCCATGTCACAGTCAAGGACTGATGTCCTCATTCCTATCATATCCTATTGGTTGTTTGGCTTTTTGCCCCAGGGGTCAAGATTTGGTGTCCATTATCTGTTGTGAGTGACTGGCTCAATCACACATTTGACCAAGTCTCCTGTTCACTGTAGTCCTGCCTCCTCCAGTTTATTTTCTGGGAGAACAACTTATAGACAGTTGATTTCTCTTCTGATCCTGCATGAGTGTATGCTTCTCTGATGCACAGTGTATAATTTCATTGATGACCATAAATCAAAAGACAAAGTAAATGGGAAGGGGTTTCATAGCTTAGGGCCTGATGCCTTATTTTCCTTAAATATGGGAGTGAGGCCTATATAGATAAGATACCCAGTCATTCTTTATTTTATTAATACATACAAAACCTGTTATGCTCATGTTCTGGAGACAGACAAGTGAGACAGATAATTTTCCAAAGCCAGCCTCAAGTTGGCCCTAGAAATCCTACCTCCTGGGTTTCTCACCTTGAGGACTTCCACCCATGTCACTCCAAGCTGGTATGAGTAAACAGTGGAATTGGGAAGAAGTTGTGATTTGTCATTTCCAATAGTAGCTCATAACATGATATCACAGCTTCTACCTGGAAGTTTTCTCTATGTGGGATCCCTCACTCTGGAGAAAGCCAGTAGTCTCAGCATGAACGATCTTCTAACGAGACCCATGTGACCTCTGGACAGTAGCCATGGGTGTGAGTTCTCACTGGCCTGTGGCCTATAGGTGCCACAGACCTAGTAAGTATTGTGAAAGGGCAATAAGGCCATAGGAAGGGATGATAGTACCTATAGCAAGTGATGTTTGCAGTGATGTTGAATGGTAATGAAGTGTTAGTCAAGAAGATGGTGGAAAATAGGCAGGCATATGTGTGGTTTCTCTGACTGGGTGATATTGAGTAGCTTGAGAAGATGCAGAGATAGAGCAGGTATCTGAATTATAACCTGTGGGACAAGGGGTTCCACTGGGGGCACTGTCAAGGTCAGCAGGGCCTGGATGACATGAGTGGTATAGGATGTAGAAGCCATGTATTGGACAACACTTCCTTTGGTCATGGTCATCCTGTATCTATATGTCTAATAGGGTGCCCCAGCAACAGGTGGCTATTAAGGATTAGAAATGTGGCTAGTGTAGATGGGGAATTGGGTTATACATTTTATTCAATGCCAGTGGCTTGAATTTAAATTTCTCTGTGAGGCTAGTAGTTACTAAATGGGGGAGTGTAGACAGGGGAAATTGGGGGAGTGACTTCTAGCTGGTCAGTGGAGATCTGGATTATAGGTCTGCTTTGCCAGGCTGGGTGACAGTAGATCTTCTAGGAATTTGGGAGAATTCACTGATGGCCCTGGAGGATGGGTGCAAGATGGCAGAGAGATTCTGGGAGAAGAGTCCAAGGAGGATGACAGTCCTACCAGTAGCCTGGATTCTATGGCCTTTTATGCCTTCCAGGGGTCCTAGGACCACATGAGAACTGGAGCTGTGGAAGCTGAATAGATCCAGTCCTGCCCAGACATGCTTGAATGAAGTAATGTGACTCCCATAATGCCAGTTTCTTGATGGCAAAAGGGTATATCAGTTTACCACTCCCCACCCCCTTTACAAAAGGGTTTGTCTGCAGCCCCTGACACTCACAGACATCCCTTTCTACTATAGAATTCCATTTCTACAGGTTCTATTTATCTTGCTCTCTACATAGGAAGACTACTGACTACCTATGCATTGACATCTTTACCTGCAGAATGGAATGTAAACACTATCTACCTTATACAAATTTCATGAGCCTCAAGTGAGTTAAATTCATATGAACCACCAATGAGAGTGGATGGCACATGGTAGAATTAAGGACTGTTTGGGGCCAAGGAGATGGCTCAGTTAGTAAAGTGTTTGCTGTGTGAGCGTGTGGACCCCAACGCCCGTGTACTGTGTGAGCATGTGGACCCCAACGCCCATATAAAAAGCTAGGTATCACAATGTGTGTCTGTAAGGTCAACATTAGATAGAGTTTTGGGATGGGAGGGTACAGATAGGTAGATCCCCATAGCTCACTGGCCAGTCAGCCCAGCCAGTCAGTGAGTTCTAGGTTCAGTGAGAGATCCTGGCTCAAAAAACAAAGTAGAACACAACTTTACCTCTGAGTGCTGGGATTAGAGGTGTTCATTACCACACTCGGTGTTTTTATGATTTAATTTTTCCTTTTTAATTTAGAAACACATGATACCAATGTTAATAAAAGAGGCATATGGACCCACACTTTTAATCCCAGCACTCAAGAGGTAGAGGCAGGCAATCTCTGTGAGTTCCAGGCTAGCTAAGGCTACATAGAGAGAACACATTTAAAAAAAAAAAAAGGAAGGGCGGGAAGAGGAAGAAAAGATAGGAGGGGAAGGGATACATGCAGGCATGTGATCACATGTGCATATACACACATACACATGAATGCACGTTCATATGGACTCTTATACACACACACACACACACACACACACACACACACACACACACACACAAGTGCTTAGGCAAACACATATACCAAATAAGCATGGGCGCACACAGAAGAATTGAGGACTGCTTACTGTCAATCATTTTATTATCATCACCAGTGTCATCATTGAGTTAGGAATCTCTAGTTCCATAATTCACTTCGTCTCACTTCATCTGATGCCCAGGGCTTCTCTGGACCTTATTTAGAAACTACCTAAGGGGATGTTAAGGTTTAACCCAACAGGATGTTGCAGAGGGCAACAAAGACCAGGATGAACAAATTGGAGGAAGATGCTAGAATACTCTCTAGCCCATTTCATCAAATGCCAGTTGTCCTGAAATGGGAAGGTAGAGGACCAGGAAGCTGATTGGCTTTGGTAGCAGTATGTGAGCCTAAGTGAGACACAGCAGATGTGGGGACACCCTGGGCTTGTCTTCCACCCAGTGGCACTCACAGGGGAGCTTCTTTTTGAGAAGGTAATCTGACTGGAGTTTCCCCTTTCTTCCTGTTGCCTTTACAAGGCAGAGCACATGGGCAATGAAATGTTAATTGGCAAAGGTTTAGAATATCTCATTATTGCCAAGTTCTGGTTAATATCGTGTTAATATACGATCTTTCTTCCTGCTGCTCAGTTAATGAAATGAGTGACTTAAAGAGATGAATGAAATGCTCTCCTGTGAGACTGGCCTTACTCTGTGACCACACTCATCTGACTTCTCTCTGCTCTCACCTTTTGAGGCACTTGTGGTTCACAGGGGTAAATTTACTGCATCCTGTTTCTCACCTCTTCATTCACTTGATTTTGCCCAGACTTGCTACTGGGCTGTTCCTTGAGCAAGGAGACACTCCTTGCCTCACTGCTTTTGAATTAGCTGGCTATTTTTTTTTTTTGCACAGAATCCTTTGTACCTCACCTCCACCATCTACAGGACCACTCCCTCACACCCTCCATATCTTATCATGTACCTTGTTCAATGGGCCAACCCTGATCCCTCTACTTAAAATGATGACATCATCCTTCTGTACTTTTGCTCTGCCTTAGTTATGCTTCCCCACAGTGTTCACTAAATTTATGTAATTTAACTTTTTATCATATTTTGGGGTTTTGATGTTTGCCACCACAAATTAGCAGCCTCCCCTGAGAAGCACAATTTCAGTTCTGTAAGTGAGATGCACACTGTGTCCTCGTTTCTTGGCACACTACCTGGCATGGATTGTGTGACCATCAGTTGTAGAATGAATGAGTGTCTGGGCTCCCACGCTGCTGTTCAAGGCTCTGACCCCTAATCTCACTTTCATTCTATTCTCTTAAGATTCCCTCCCATCCCCACATGAGTTCTCTCCACTTGCCCTTCACATCTGTATATCCTTACTTTCTGAATCCATTATTGTCTCAGTCAACTCTCTTTTGACAAAAGGATATTCACCCCTCCTGCTGTTAAAGACTTCCTACTGGGTGCATCCAACCTTTGACAGTGTTATATGACATTATTATCTACACAGTTCCTTGAGGACTGGACTTGTAATCAAGTTACAAAAAAAATCTCATAATGTTTTAAGTTAGCTTAAGGTTTTGTGTTGGGCTAGAGTCATAGTGAGTCTTAGTCACATGGACATACAGCCACGTAGGGACCATGGGCTTCAGGTTGGAGATGCTCATGAACTGTCTTGTCATCCTCTGTCATAGTTGCTCATTTACTATTTGCCATGTGACAGTCATTTTCATTTTTATCGACAGCTCTTGGGTCTTGAGTCTTTCTTTACTCTTCATGCTTCTGTTAGTTATTTTTCTTGTGACTGTAAGAAACCCCTGAAGAGAGCAACTTAATGAAGGAAGGCTTTATTCTGACTCATGATATTGGGCAGCAGGTGTAGATGTAACCATCTTGTTAAATAAGAAACACAGAGCCAAATACACAGTTAAAAGCCAAGAGGTCAGAGCAATAGCTAAGAGCTGAGATTAAAAACCTTACCCTTCACTGCCGCTGCCGTCCTACCTCTCTGCAAGAGAGCTACTTCCTGTGTGTTTGTCCTTTTTATTGACTTTCTATTCTGCCTTCTCATTGGTTGTAAACCCAACCACATGACCTCCTCGTCACTGCCTGTCTGTACAGATCTCCAGGTCTTCTATGGTTGGTATTGAGATTAAAGGCGTGTGTCTCCATGCTGGCTGTATCCTTGAACACATAGAGATCTGCCTAGCTCTGCCTTCCTAGAGCTGGGATTAAAGGTGTGCACCACCACCACCCAGCTTCTGCTATGGCTTGCTATTAGCTCTGACCCCAGGTAACTTTATTTATTAACATGCAAATAAAATCACATTTCAGTACAAATAAAATATCACCATAAGCAGGGGCATGAGGCAGCTGGGCACAAGGCATCCATAGTCAGGAAACAGAGGGTCTTCAATGCTCATGCTCAACTTACTTCTTCCTTATTACCTAATCCTAGACCTTGACCCATGGAATCATGGGGCTTGAATAAATTTAATCTAGATATTGCTGAGACTTGTCTCCTAGGTCATACTAGATCCTGTCAATTGGTCTTCAGTGTTCACCAACACAATATTCATGCTTAGACTTGCCTTGGCTTTGATTTAGGACGATGGACATGGGTGTCAGGTATACCTAGATTTTTCTTTCACTGCCTTGGATACTTGGTCAAGTCAAAGTACTTCTCTGAGCCCGTTTATTTTCTCCTAAAATTATGAGTAATGATGCTTACTTGAGAAGTTATTGTGAGAACCAAGGAATATGACATGCATGGGGGCACATAGTAAGTGCTCAAGAAAAGTGCTGAGGGGCTGTGGAGTGAGATTGGAGTCATGGATAGGTGTGGGGATCAGCAATGCTAATTAAAGCTATGTTATTTCCATGTGCTGAATTTGGAATGGGAGATTGTTTTTGTTCTACATTAGAATAATGAGAAGACTCTTATCTTTATTGAAATCCTTCTACAGAAAGAGGCGAGCTGTATTTGTGTCAGAGATAATGCTGGCTTTTTATAAGCCTCTGTGTGGTAGACAATAGCAGGGCCTTTTAACTGATGTGCTTAGGATTTTTCTGTCTGTCTCTCTACAAGATCTGTCAATTCTAGTCTTGCCTTGGCTTTCAGGTGACTTTTGTGACATTTGGGAAGGCACTTATTTGTGAATTATGGAGGGGTATGTGTTTGCATATACATGCACACTTATACCTATATACTCATGCATACATTAACATACCCAATATACCTAGGGAGATATGTACTTATGCACATATAGATAAGTGCATATTAGTAAATATGTATGGATACAGTGTGGTCATTGCACACATCCATTTCCATGCATACAAACATGGTACTCTCCTACAGGTGAAGCCTGTGGGTATGGTAGATCTTCCTAGCCAGCTCTAGCCCAGGGGACCGAGAGCAAAGTGGAGTTGGTTGATTGAGGTACAAGAGGGAAAACTGGGGCCCATGGGACTACTTTGTAGCTGCTGCTGTGCCATGAGAAATGCTACCTATGTTAAGCAGGGCATATGGAAAATTAGGCTGCTAGAAGCAAAACAGGAAATGGATCATATATAGTTCCTCAGGTAGGAGGGTGGGGGCTGCTGGCATCAATTCCAAAAGGCTTGGAGCCAACCACTGTCCTATTCTAGAGGGCTATGGGCAGAGGCTCTGGCCACCTACCCCAAAAGGGTTTACTTTCCCTGGGAGCGTGATGTGAGTATTCACAGATCCCAGGAAGAGGCCTGGACTAACAAACAGCTCCTGTGTTGACATTCTCAGAGGTCGATGTCCCTGTGACAGTGGACTTGGCATTGAAGGAGAGCAGATTACTTGCTGTTATCTGAACCCCCACTGTAGCTGTGACCTTGGGAAGATGCTCAGCCCCCAGGACTAATGAGGGGATTAAACTGCATGATGATGTACAGAGAGTATTCAGAATTGTAACTCTGACTGGCAGAGAGTCCCTCAGGTAACACAGGATCTTCCTTCTCTGCCCAGCTGCATGGTCATTTCCAGACCTCAGCGTTAGCAAGACCCTAGTGGGCAACAGAGAGGCATAAATGAAACATAAGGGGATGTGCTTAGCGATCATGGGGATTCAACAGTTTAATGGTGCACACAGAAGACAGAGAATGGGAGAGTTCAAAATAAATGGAAACAGAAAAAAACAGCCAGCCTGGATTCTCTCCATATGCAAAGCCAAGCTATGTGCTGAACCTCGCTGGCTGTGTGATCTTAGACAGGTCACCTTATCTCTTTGGGATGTGGGGAAGGTGGTGATTACACCTACTTTATATGCCATGAGATGTTACGACCCCTCCATGATAGGAATGGTGGTGACAACCTAGAACATGTTCCCAGGAGGCAGGTATGAAAGGGTTGGAAGGATGAGTTGCTGTAGTTGGAAAGCCCAGTGGAAAGAACATGGGTGTGATCCATCTTGTAGCTTCTTCTTGTACCACTTTTCCCATTGAGCTCTCTCTAATTGGGCCACCTCTCACTTCTCAGAGGCCCTTGCTGCCTCAGAGCTTGTGCCCAGTTCTCTTTGCCTGTGACATTTGCAGTATTTTGCTCATGGGCTCCTTCACACTCTTGGGTCTGGTTTCAAATTTCATCTTCCTCCTTGAGACATTCCCTGTCCATCCTAGCAAAGTGCATGCTCATGGTCACTAGGTCAACCACCCTCTGCCAAGCTCTGTTCTTTTCTAACCTCATGGTGTAATTACTTTTCTTGTTTACTCCATTGTGTTCTGTACGTACCACAATGAGTTCTCTCACTTCCTCTGTGAACCAACACCAATGCACACTTCCTCAGTGAACCAATACCAATGAACACTTCTCTGTGAGCCAACACCAATGCACACTTCCTCTGTGAGCCAA
>CABHPR010145779.1:14751-55995 GCA_902168415.1 Peromyscus melanophrys | reverse complement strand
CACACACACACACACAGACACAGACACACAGACACACACACACACACACACACACACACACACACACACACACACACACACACACACACGCTTAGTGAACTATCCTCTAGATGTAATGTTCTTTTTTTTTTTTTTAAGGGAAACATAAACATATGTAAGTAAATAGAAGAAAAAAAAGCTAAGATTTATAACTTATTTCTCCTGAGTGGTAGATTATGGGTAGTTTCTGTTCTGAAGGAACTTGCAAACTATTTTTTATATTTCTGTAGCAAATGCTTTTAAGTTAGTGAGTCTAATAAATGATAAAATAAAGCAAATGTAAATGAAAGGGGAAGGAGTAAGTTTAGACTAGGCTTCTTTGTGTTTAGATAATTTGAGGTTGCATATACCAGCTCATTGCCATTGTGTGTAGCATGAATCTTAAAAGTTCTTATTAATAAAATCCAACCCGGAGCCAGTTATTGGGGTGAACACTGGAAGGTCAGAGAGACAGAATAAGCCACAGCTACCCTTACCTGGCCAACTTCTCGGCTGGTCTAGTTTCCTCAGACTGGAGGCCTCTGAGTCTTCATCCAAAATGGGTCTCAGCTGAACTGCTGCTAGAAGCCTGAAAGCTTAACCAGGCCAAATGCTTCTCCAGGCCAAATGCTTCTCCAGGGCAAATGCCTCTAGTTTCTGGTCCTTACGCTTTATATACCTTTCTGCTTTCTACCACCACTCCCTGGGATTGAAGCTCGCTTTCTGGGATTAAAGGTGTGTATCACCATGTTTGGCCGTTTCCCATGTGGCCTTGAACTCACAGAGATCCAGAGGGATTTCTGTCTCTGGAGTGCTAGGATTAAAGGCGTGTGCTACCACTGCCTAACCTCTGTTTCATATTGTGGCTGTTCCGTCTCTGACCCCAGATAAGTTTATCAAGGTACACAATATTTTGGGGAACACAATACCACCACAATTGTGGACACATTTGAATCTATTTTTGAAATGCTTGTGATACAGGTTCTTGCAAGATTGGTCTAAGGGCGAACTCAGAGTACAAGGAAAGAGTGTGGGACTGAAAAGACTCGGTAAATATTGCTGGAGTCTTCCGTTCCCTCCTTAGTCGGTACAGAACGATGGATTTGGGTCTGTTGATCTTAATCAGTCTTCGAAGTTTCTTCTGGAGTTTTGACTTTGTTCTGTGCGACCACAGCCTCTTATTTCACTCTCCCACAGTGAAGGCTGGCAGGCCTGCTCCTGAAGCTCAATCCGCTGTTATGATAAAAAAGCTTTTTTGAATAGGTATATTTAGATTTTATTATATATAACCTGTTCAAAAGCTGGGTACAGATATTTCCTTTCTGTCCCTTCCTTCTGGCCATTTGGACAGTTTTCTAAAATTTCACAAAATTCTCAGAGGTGGTGAAGTTATAATGAAACAGCTATTTGTATGCCATGTTAATGGACATGCAGACTCATATATCTTTTGTTAGGAAAGTTTGGAAGGATGGACTGGCAAAATAGCTCAATGAGTAAATATGCTTGCTGCCAAGCCTGACAACCTGAGTTCGATCCCTGGGACCCACATGGTGGAAGGAGAGAACAGGTTCCACAAATCTACCCTTTAACCACCACAGGGATGGGTGGCGTGTGCATGCTTATACTCATACATACATGCATACATACATACATACGTACATACGTACATACATACTGCATACATACACACAATAAATGAATGTACTGCATTTTCAACAAAGTGTGGAAGCCTATATCAAGTCTTTAAGCATCTTCCTGTCTTTTCACTCATTAATCTCATTGAGAAAATCGTATTCTAAGAGACAAAGCAGATGCATATCAGAGTTTCTCAACAGTGAGTTCCAGCTCTGTCCTTTCTAGGGTTTGAGGGGATAATACAGAAAGTTAGTTGCTTGTGTTCACAAAACCAATGGATTTAAAGCCTCTTTGGCAAGAGATGCATGCTGGTCTATCCAGAGGATGGTGGTGTGCTGGGTTCCATGTTTCCTGATACAGTTCTTTGTCTTTCTTGTCTAGACGAAAGAGTCCAGAGAACTTCATTTATGTACATGACCTTGGATTTGCATCTGAATGTTGACAGGGAACTGACAACATGTGAACTTGACTAGTATGCCTTCCTTCTCTGTGCTTTCATTTTTTCATCTGTAAAATGGGCTTGCTAATGCTTCACTTACAGGGGTTTGCATGGACAAGAATACATGAATGACCAAATGCCTGTGTACATTCCTATGGCCTTCCTTTCCCCTCCAGTGACTTGGAATGATAGTTTTAGATGCTTTGGCCTTATTTACTGATTCTTCTTGGATCTCTAGGAAACAGCTAGGTTGCCAGGCTCCTCATTTACCTGTAACCTCCAGAAATAGTGCTGGCTGAAACCTTTATAAGCCAGCCTTGGAAACAGGGATTGGTATAGGGTTGGTGGCAGTTCTTCCCAATTCCTTCAAGTGTCATAATGCCAAGAGGGTAGTTTAAGATAGGCTCTTTGTTATTATTATCATTATTATTTTATATTTTGTATTTACATATGTGCATGTATGTGTATGTGAGCGTGACCTATGTGTGTGGTGTACGTGCATATGTATGTGTTTAGTTATGTGAGCAGATGCCAGAGGAGATGCTGGGTATCTTGCTATGTCACTCTTTTCCTTATTTCCTTGAGACTGGGTCTCCCACTTATCATTGAGCTTGAGACAGGGTCTCCCACTGATCATTGAGTTTGAGACAGGGTCTCCCATGATTATAGAGCTGTGACGGCAGCCAACAAGCTCTAGTAATACTTCTGTCTCCATCTCTCACAGTGCTGGAATTACAGGTTTGTGTGCATCCATGCCCAGCTTTTTATATAGACACTAGTGTCTGAACTTGTCTTCATGTTAGTTCAGCAAGCATGCTTTTGTATACCCACTGAATCATTTCCCCAACCCCCAGGATAGAATCTTTTATGAAAAATGTTTTCACAAAACGAATTTACAAGTTTTAGATATTAGATGAAAAATTTCAGATTAGGAGAGTAGAAAGACTAAGGAAAAAGTAACAGTATATTTTATGATTACTCAAACATACTCATTGGTTGTATTTTTATGTGCTATTTAAGGCTGTTTGGTTTAATACAATTGATATCATGCTGCATGAATTGCCATACATTTTGATTTTTCATTAACTATGTAGTATAATATTCACTTTTTCATGTTTTAAAAACTCTTTGTAAAAATACCTTTGCATATATGGATCATATTCCATTTAGTAGGTAGCTGATTCACAATTATTCATTTTGATTATTTTCAAATCAATAAAAAGCAATATTGTTTTCCACATCTGATAGTTTTGTTTCTTACTCTTGGCATCAATATTAGTTATTTTACAAATTATTCCCTTGTTCAGTATGTCTAAATATCAAGCTAAGGACTACAGAATTATATCTTCAATGTCTGTAGTGACTCATGGTTAAATTTTTAGTCAATTCTAGTTATTTTTTAAATGTTCTATTGTCCATAATTTTCAAAGGATCAAGGTGGCCTTGATGAGAAATCATGGTACAAAAGAAAGCAGACTTGCCTGCTTCCCTTACTTGGGGTGAACACTGATGGCAAATTGTAAATGACCTTTGCAAATGATGTCTGTTTGAGTGTGGTATGTATGTACATGTGGTGTCTGTGCATGTGTGTGAGCAGAGGCCAAAGGAAGACACTGAGTATCTTGCTATGCATATAATAGCTTTTGTTTAAAATTTTGTTAAGAATTTAGATCATTAAAAAAAAAATGAAGATGTGTTCCTTTCAGGGGATAAAGAAACAGATTTTTTCTTTCCTGCCTCTGGTCTTATTGAAGCTTGTACCAATTTTCTGGAGTCGGTCACCCAGCGCTTACAATTGCTTTTAGCAGGAAGGATCTTATTTCAGGAGCCTGTGAAGAGGACAAGGAAGTGTGTTCTCAGGACGAGAGTCATTGTGGAGTGACACAAGCCTCACAGGAGATCTGTTTGTGCCTGTGGTGTGTAAACGTATGAGGGGTGGTGTTTATGTTGGGGTGCAATGCAGCAATGCATTGCCAGAGAGAATCTGGTCCATAAGGGGCGGAGAATGTGGTATAAATGAGAGACTTGCCCCAAATCCTCGACTTGCTGGAATGAGCAAATTTCCCCAAGATTTGAGGGTAATATGACCAACTGTAGTTGGTGAGAAGAAAGCTATGTTTTTTGTTGATGGGGAATGTTAACCAGAGAGGCTGTCTGACTTTGTTTAGGTCCTGCAGCTGTCTTCATTGCATGTGTGCCTCTTGCCAACTGCTTCCTCAGCCATCTTAGTCTGCTTTCCTGTGGCTGTGGTAAAATACCCTGACAATAACAAAGTAAGGGAGAAAGAGCTTATTTGGCTCACAGTTTCAGGTTACGGCCTATCACTGATGGGATAGTCAAGGCAACAAGAACTTGAAGCAGCTAGTCACATTACAGCCTCTTTCTTACAATGGGGCTGCATTGGGTCTGAAGAATGAGCTTGCTGTGTGAATAGGGTTTACTTTTTGGGGAAGAGGGTGGTAATGCACTAGATATATGCAGACAAGCCTAGGGTAGAAAATGATGGGGGAATATTGAGAGAGAATGATGAAGAGGTAGATGAAGACAGTGATGAAGAGGCTGTGATGGTCCCTCTGAGGAGGTGACATTTGAGCTGACATTTGAGGCCCAAATGTCAAGAGTGAGGCTGCTACATGAAGACTTGGGCAGAATCTCCTGTTCTTGTTGCCTGTCTCCTTCCTGAGACTTACAACCTCTTCAGCCATTCTCACGTCAAAATGGCACCACAACCATCCAGTTGCTGAAATTAGGTACCTAGGTGTTATCCATGATTTCTCAATTCCCTTTTGTTCTTCTCCCACTCACGTCTCTCCTCCTGTACCATACTCCCAGCCAGAAGGCGTTCTTCCTCCCATCTCTGCTCCTACATCTGGCTACCCTCCACACTGCTGCATAGCCTCCTGATTAATCGTCCTGTCTCCACTCTCGCCGTTCTTCTCCCACATCCCATAATTATTCTTCCCCAGCAGTTGAGTTGTGCTGATCAATATGGTAACTGCCAGCCACATGTGAGTGTTCAAAAGGAAATTAATTAGAGAATCCAATTAAGCATTCAGTTCCTCAGTCACATCTGCCATGTTTCAAGTGGTCAACAGCCATGTGGCCAGTGACTACCATTCCTGACAGTATATTCATATGACATGTCATCAATGCAGGAAATCCACTTGGACATGTGGAGTTAGAATGATGAAATACCTGGTCACATCTCTCTCTCCAAGAGCTCAGGTATTTTCACAAGTGCCCTTGGACTAAAATCCAAACTCTCACTTCTCCAGAGCCCCACAGACTGCTTCTTTAGTTCACACCATGTCATCCTCTTCTCTTCCTGAGCACTACTTTAGAGTCAGATCCCATGTTCTATTTCCAGAACACCAGGAGATTATGTACTCCTTGGCACTTTTATGGGCATTTACACCTTGGGTTCCCTTTTTATGGAATACCCATCTTCCTTTCTCCAATACATCACAATCTTTGTGTTGAGTATTATTCAATAATATTTCCCATTTCAGTCTCAAAATACGTATTACAGCATTCTGGTATATGAGCTTCTAGAAGTAAAAACATGGTCATTCAAGGCTGTGATCTCAACAGTGCCTGACATAATATAGGAGGTGGTCAGTTAATATTTATTTTAAGAATAAACTAATCAACATGAAAGAGCAGAACTTGGCAGGGGAGGGGAGATTGCTTTGCCTTAATTAAAAAAAAATCCTTCTTTTCTGTGGCTACTTGTGCCATGAACATCCTTCATAACTGGGCCAGTAGCCTTGATGGGTTGATCATTCCAGCCAAAAGGAGGAGGAATAGCAAATATAAAGACTTGAATATGTTTGATGTGTCTGTGGAAAAACAAGGAAACAAGCAACAAAAGTCAAGACTGGAGTGTTTAAAGCATGCTTTATGAAGGAGACCTTGTAAAGAAAAAACATATATTAAAAGAGGTGGGCAGGACACAGATCACATGAGCCCCAGAAAACCACCAAAAGGAAATTGCATTGTATTCCAGGTTCAGTAGGGAGCCATGGGAGGTTTTTAAATAGAGAAGAAATATCTGATTTATGATTTATTTGCTCTTCTAGTTTTAATTCTTTGCCTTTCTTGGTAAATCTGTTTTAACATTTTTTTTTCCTTAGGTGGAGGACTAGGGATAGTTTTAGCTTTGAGACTCTTTCCCAAGGGACAACACTCTCTTGGAGTGAGCAATTAGACTCCAAACGTACTTTGACTCTTTGAAATGCCTTCTGACATGCATTGTTGCTAAGTTTGAAGGTTAAAATCCTTGACTTCCTCCAGAAGGTGACAGAGGCACATGCTGAAACTAATTAGCAAAAATTCAAAGTGGTGGATTGCAGCCATTTGTTAGGGTTTTGAAATGCAAATAAAAAAAAATCCTTGCTTCGCTCTTCCCTGGGAAGAGGGATATCTCTGGGACTCATGCTTGGTCTTACAGTTCCTCTGTCTAAGATCATGTGGCCTCCACATGGAGACATATATGACCACAGCTCAGGTCTGTAGTTTGTTCTTCTCTCACTTTCTTAAGACCAAGTTAGGGGGAAATATGTCCAAGTTTTCCAAAATATTCCCTTGGTTCTAAGATACTGTTTAGGAAGCAGCAGTAACTGTGGATAGGCTGCTGCTTCCTGGAAATAGCTACAACATAAACATTATATTAAAAATACACATCTATGGCAAGAAGGGTCCCCATTTTAGAGGTGTTAAAACATGAAGCAAAGTCCATCTCTCTATTATCTACCTATGTATCTATCTTCATCTGTGTATCTATCATCTATCATCTATTACTTACGGTCTATCTATCTGTGCTGGTCTGAGTGAGAATGGTCCCCACAGGCTCATGTTAGAATACTTGGTTCCCAGTTGGTAGAACTGGTTGGAAGGATTAGGAGGCGTGGCCTTGTTGGAGGAGGTGTCACTGGGGCCAGGCTTTGAGGTTTCAAAGGATTTGGACTATTCCTGGTATACTCGCTACCTCTTCCTTGCTGGTCAGGATGTGAGCCCTCAGCTGTCCTGCCACCATCACAGACTTGCTCTAATGCCCTGAGACCGTAAGCTCAGTTAAACACTTTCTTTTGTTAATTGCCTTGGCCATGGTGCTTTGTTACAGCAATAGCAAAGGCACTGTTTGCCTTCTGTTTAATGATGGGATGTGTGTGTGTGTGTGTGTGTGTGTGTGTGTGTGTGTGTGTGTGTGTGTCCGTGTTCGAGACCACATATGTGCTGGTGTATGTACTTGCTGCCGTTAGAGGGTGACATTTGGTATCTTCCTCTATTACTCTCCACTTTGTTTTTAGATGGGATCTCAGTGGATTGGCTAGTGTGACTGGCCAGCAAGCTGCTGGGATCCTTTTGTTTCTGAATTCTAGTATTAGATGATGCGTGTGTGCCACTGTGTTCAGCTTGGCAGTCAAACTAAGGCCCTCATTCTGGCAGAGCAAGTATTTTACCCTTTAAGCCACCCCAAGCCCTGTTATGTACATATGTATGTATGTATGTATTTATGTATGCATGTATCATCTATCTATCATCTATCTATCTATCTATCTATCTATCTATCTATCTATCTATCTATCTATCATCTATCTATGTATCATCTATCTACTTACCTACCTATGTATCACCTATCTATCCTCTTTCTTTTGCCCATCATTATCCATTTGTATCACTTTTCTATCATCTAGCTGTTGATGAAGTATCATGGTTTGAATAAATGTACCCACAGGGTCACCTGACAAGTTTGGTGTCATACCTGTGGCACTGTGGAAGGTGGGCGAACCTCTAAGATGTGGGGCTCCAGCTCCAGTCTGGGTCCTGGTCATTCATGGGAAACGAGTCCTTGACTCTGACTGATGATGCCATTGATGGATTCCGGATGCAGGCTTCTATTGCATTCTTTAGTTGATTTTTGTTCTGTTGCCTCTTAGCCAGCTAAGATGACATATGTGTACTTATTGCTCAAGATTCAATAGGACTGAGTTTCTGGGCTTGAAGGATGAAATACAGGCCACTTAGAAGGGACACATGGAAGAAAACTTAGTGGGTAATCATGCCAACTTTGCAGCAAACTCTTTTCTGTTACTTTGGAGCTGTGCAGCATCAGGTGAGTTCCGTAACCTCTCTGAGTCTGCCTCCTTATCCATACAATGGGTTGAACAAGTTCTCAATCTCTTAGCCATAGTTCTTGTTCTGAATTCGGATTTACTTAATTCTTTAAGGAAGGCAATATACCTATCACATATAGTGAATAGCATCTCAGCAGAAGCTGGGTGGCACTCTCAAATCAAGTATGCTGGTATTTTGAAGCAAAGAGCAGGCCTATGCCATGTATTGTGGCACACACTGGGAATTATAGCATTTAGGAAACATTCAGGAGGACGGTGAAGTCGAGATTAGCCTGCATGACAAGATCCTGTCTCAGACAAAACAAAATAAAACAACCCCCCCCAAACAAAAACCAAAAACCAAAGCAAACAAAGAATTTAAATAAATAAATATTTTTAAATAGAGCATAGGTATAAATAAAATCTTTGCAGCAAATAAATTTTCATCAAATTTTTGGACAAAATCTTTGATTTCTAAGCCTTTGAGAATTTAGAATTCGTAGAATGGGCCTGGGCATCTGTATCTGAATCCTGGCAGAGCTTTATGACTCACATGAAGATAAAGTGTTTACTGACCACATTCTATAGCTCATGATGGAGTGCTCAGGCCTATCCCAGTACAGTTCATGAATGTATTTTCAAATCATCCCAGCTGAGCAGAGCTGAGTGTAGCATGCCCAGAACCTGGTAGTCTTGGCTGGACTTTTGTGCATATAGCCAGGATTCCTAAATTCTGAGGATCTCATCCACAGCCCTATGGACCCAGCTCCCATCTCAGCACGCACAATGTTTTGACTAGCTTTTGGCAGACAAGGAAAGAGCTAAATCAGAAGGCTGCCTTCCCATCCCACCCCTAGGTGGAATCATCCTTTCTGCTGATCTTTTCTTTTTTATGGCTGTAAAATAAGGAGAAAATTGAGAACAATAGCAACAACCAAAAGAGCATTTTCCTTTAGGCGAGCATATGTGTGACACTCCATTAACGATCAGTGACATCTTCTTCCATCTCGCAGGAATCAACACAATATTCATGTTAAGCAGTCATCGATGGCGCCACAAGCAGCTGATGTCTTGTCACTTTTCATCCTATCAGTCATTTCCGGGCAAGTGGTGTGTGTCTGTGAGCTGCACTTGGACACAGTCAGATGTTTTTAGCCCCTCACTCATTTCCCTATAAGGACTCAATGGATCTTCGGTAGCTCAGAGCACAGGCCAGGCAGGACCCCTAGAAGCAGAGCCCAAGCACAGGGCTCCTAAGGCTTTCGATGGACACAAAGGGTGGGGCTTGAGGCATTGCAAAGGCCTTATCTGGGGACTGGCCTCTACCACTTCCCTGGCTGGGAGATCTCAGCAGTGTTCATATGCCCTCTGAGCCTTGACTTGTACACAGAGGAGACAGTGACTCCTGTATCACTAGGCTGCTCTGGAGAATAAAGGACTGGTAAAAGTGAAAGTGATGTATCAGCTAGGGAGTTCCAAGAAATGCAGATTTGTCTGGGTGCGTTTCTCTTCTGGCAACTTTTGAGTTAGCACATTGGGGTTCCTTTGTGTAACTCACAGTTGTGTCCTGGTAGCTTCTCTGTTGGTCTAACCCTCCCGAGGACTTGTCTATTTGTGAGTTCACTAGGAATTTTGCTTGTGTTCACTCCCATATTCATGTCTCCATTTACCTGTTCATCCATCCTTCCGTCTGTCCATCTGTCTCTCCATTGGATCCCAGGGTGATAGCTGTGAGGTCAGACTTGGGAATACAAAGGCAGAGCAGACAAGGATGGACTTTGCCCTAGAGGAGCTCCTGGAGAAAGTGACAAGATGACAGGTGGGTGTAATCAGGTGTATCAGGCAGAAGCAGGCTGCAGACAGTGGGGACCTGAGAGGAAAGAGTACAGTTCTTTTAGGATTGATAATGGCAGTAGATGAAGAAGCTGAAAGAGTCCCTTAAGAATGTCAGAGCACTCAAATAGCAAGCTGAAAAGGGGAGGGTACAGATAGCAGAAGGAACAGCATCCGACAGCCTCAGTGTTCAAGGGTGAGTGTGTGGTCAGCTCCAGCTAGGGGAGAGGGCTTGGAGGGACATTTGTCATGTCAGCTAGAAGGTACAAGGTACAGGTCGGGGCCAGGTGTTCAGCATCTATGGGCACAGCCTGGGACTTGGGCTCTGTCTTGATGCCTGTGTTTGGCTTGTCATCAACTGATGGAAGGGTTCAGGCGTGAGCTTGTGAGTCTTGGTTTGCGTTTTTAAAGATTTCCTGGACATCTGGCAGGGACTGGACTTGGAGGATTTAAGACTGGAGGCAGGGTGGTCCTCAAGGGATTTGAATGACAACCTAGGAAGGAAGCTCTACCAGGAACAGGGAATACAAATGCCACAAAAATATTCAGGGCCTGGGGATTAGATCCCTGGGCTGGCCTTAACAAGTCGCTACAGATTTAGTGACTTAAAACAGTATAAATCTATTCTCTCACAGCTCTGGAGGTCAAAATCTGAAATCAAGGTGTCAGCATGTCCCCTGAAGGCTCTAGGGGACATCTGTTCCTTGTCCCCCCAGGTTCTGGTGACTGTCAGCATACTTTGTAGCTTTGTTACTGCCTTGTGGGCCTTGAACTTCTTCTTTCCTTTTTGTGTCCATGTACCTAGGCCTTTTCTCATGTTTCTAATTGCATCCATACCCCTCACCCAGGGTCAGAAACCCAGACAAGCTAATCTCAAGATCTTTAAGTTAGTTCTACCTGCAAAACCCCACTTTTCCTGTAAAGTTAGATTGGCAGGTTCAAGAAACCAGGAGGCATAACTTTAAAGGACCATCCATGGATCTACCATAGGGATGGGCAGCTCCTCTTCTCTGTGCTTCTAAGGAGTCACAGAAGGAGAGGCTAGGCCCTTGCACAAA
Source organism: Peromyscus melanophrys (assembly GCA_902168415.1). Lineage (NCBI taxonomy): Eukaryota > Metazoa > Chordata > Mammalia > Rodentia > Cricetidae > Peromyscus > Peromyscus melanophrys. The sequence continues at coordinate 44,896 of CABHPR010145779.1, read as the reverse complement.
TGCCGCAGCAGACTAATGTAAACGCAGCCTGCTAATGTGTGCTGTGACCTCCCTACAGGTCCTTTCCACTGTCTCTTGAGTAGAGAATACCAAACTAAATGCTGCTCTTAGAAGAGGGTGTTGCAAAGACACCTAGAATGGAAGCAAAATCAAGGAAGTCTGTAAGGAGGTTCAAAAGACAGTTGCTTGTAGAGAGCCTAATGTTTTCTGACAGCGCCACAGGTTCACTGCCATAGTTTCTTGAGCAAAATGTGTTCTGTGAAGATGATCCTCCTACGGTTTCACCAACTTGGCCCTGTCTGATGATCAAACGAGATGAGCTGCAGTCTTCCTCTGCGTTTGTCTTTCTCCTGGTTTACATACGGTTGCTCTTAGTTATATTGACGGAGTTCTGTGTCACCAAGGAAGAAGCACCATTTTTATATGGTTCCCATTATTCTGTAAACTGCTAAGTGAAAGATGCTCCCCCAATCACTGCCTTGTTCACTTGGCCAGAGTTCAGGGAGCACCTAGTCAAAGTGAGTGGTGCTTTCTGTTGCAGACACAGGGATAACATAAACAAAGCCTGTGCTTTTGGGAGAAGGGACCTACATTCAGCCATACAGCTATGTGTGACTACCTGGATGGTGGTGATGAGATAACACAGGGGTCTGAGGGAGCGGAGAAGACAAACAGTCCCAGTATAGTACACATAGAAATAGTCAGTGAGTATGTGAAGTGTTAACCAGCTTCACTAGATGTGAGCCATAATCACAGGGACCTGCTATTCTCATGCAAAACTAGACAAGATAAAATAAAAACAGTGCACAGCCATCTTAGTGTCTTTCCCTGTTTCTGTGGTAAAATACTCTGGCAAAATGTAACAAGAGAGAAAGGGTTCATTTTAACTCACAGTTCAAAGGATAGTCCGTTATGGAGGCAAAGTCAACTTGGTAGGAGACTGAAGTAGCTGGTCACGACACAGCCACAATCAGGAAGCAGAGAGCGATGAATGCAAGCCAGTGCTCAGCTCTCTTTTCCATTTTATACAGCCCAGTATCCCCTGAGCAGGGAATGGTTCTCCTCACAAGTCTTCATACCTAATTGAGATCCTCCATAGGCATGCCGAGAGGCCCCTCTCCCACATGGTCCTGTCAAGTTGGCAATTAACACTAACTCTCACAGCTGCCCAATATTGGTGGTGGGAATGGGAACTGTCTACACTTCAGGAATGCAATTTTCTATTAAAAAGATTTAAAAATCCCCCAGGGTAAATTTGTGTATTCATAGGTGTCTTCCTTTCTGTGGTCTCACCAAACTTATCAATCTCCCTCATACTGTTGAGTAGTTCCATTATGATGGTTGACACATGGAATTAGATTTTTTTTTTTTAGGTACAGTCTTACTATGTAGCCCTGGCCAGCCTAGAATTCACTATGTAGACCAGGCTGGCCTTGATTTTGTGGTGAACCACTTACTACCCTGCCTTCAAAATTCTAGTGTGCGACTACCTTCCTTTTATTAATTGATTGACTGTAATGTGCTAGATCCTGCTGTGCCTGCCTCCTGTACTGAGTATTTAAGTTTTTAGAACGTCTATAAAGTAGCTCTTAGGAGAGAAAGATGACAGGAGCCAGGGGCTGCAGAGGACAGCTGTGAAACAGCATTTTCTGGACACGACAGGACCATTGCACACATAAGCTCACAGCAGCTGGGACTGTACACGCACGACCTACACAAGCTCACACTAGCCAAGATCCTAGCATAGATTGTAGCTGTTGTGGGTGGGGTAGGGGAGAGTCAGTTTTCTTCAGGGATGCAGACCCTGTTTGGCTTACTCATGCTCCAGAAGGTTTCGCTACACCTATGTGTGAATAGACAGTGCTAAGTCAACTCAGTGTGTTTGTAAAAAGATCACATGAAGTTGGAACGGAAGAGTGGTGGAGGGATGGTGGAGGATTTGGAGGGTGTACTGGCTGGTTTTGTACGCCAACTTGACACAAGTTAGAGTCATCAGAGGAAGGAGCCCAAGTTGAGGAAATTCCTCGATGAGATTCAGCTGTGAGGCATTTTCTCATTTAGTGATCAATGGAGGAGGGCCCAGCCCATGGTGGGTGGTGCTATCCCTGAGCTGCTGGTCTTGGGTTCTATAAGAAGGTAGGCTGAGCAAGCCAGGGGAAGCACACCAGTAATTAGCTCCTCTCCATGGCCTCCGCATCAGCTCCAGACTCCAAGATCCTGCCCTGTTTGAGTTCCTGTCCTGACTTCCTTCTGTGATGAACAGCGATGCTGAAGTATAAGCCTAATAAACCCTTTCTTCCCCAACGTGCTTTTTGGTCATGGTGTTTTCATCACAACAATAGAAACCCTACCTAAGAAAGAGGGGAAGGAATATGGTGAATTTGAACAAATTGCATTATAGACATGTATGAAATTCTCAAACAAGAAAAAGGAATGCACACCCATGTAAGTTTATATAAAACTATAGTTTCATTTATATTTTAGTTTACTTTTTATTATAATTTTTGTTCATTTGATTTGTGGGGCAGGCAGTTGAATTAGGGTCACACATGCTAGGCAAGGGCTGCCACTGAGCTCTATTTCCTCTTTGTTTTGAGAAAGGATCTTCATAGCTATCCTAGACTGACCTTGAACTCACTATTCTGTCTTGCCTCCTGGTGTTGAGATTACAGGCTTATACCAGCATGTCCTGCTTCAATTTTGCCTTAAAACGAAAGTAATAAGAACTCAAAACTCATGGCTTCCTAATTCTTGCATGACATTTTATTATTAACTCTACTCTTGAAGTTGTTTCCATCTATAGCATGGCTGTGTGATATGAACATTTTTTTTTCTGCTTTAGGGGGATATAAAAGTGATATATATCCAGTAAAGGCTGCACTTCCAGTTTTTAATTTTGATGTTTTCCTGTGCTGTCAGCATGCTACCCCATGCTACTCCCTGAGGATGCTGGGCTATAGTTCCCCTGCAGTGAAGAAGGGTCCTAGTCAGCCATGCTATCATGAGGATGAGACCCAAGATGCCGCGCTGACTGCAGCTGAAACGGGGCGCCTCTGTGGATTAGATGTATTCAGTGCGTTCCTGACTTATTCTTATGTGTGTGGATTAGAGTCAAGAGGGCACCTGCAGGGACTTCCATGTACTTTTCACTTTGAAACAAAGAACTGGACCAGGGGCTTATGAATAGTGGTAGAAATAGACAGTTCATTAAGAGAACATTTCCAAAAGTGGATGTTGGCCAGAGAGCTTGGGAAGGTTAGAAGCTCAAAGACCTTGAGCCACCAGAGTCCTGACCCTCATTGAGTCATTTACATAGCACCTGTCTTCTTCCTTATTTGAAGATCCAGGTCTTTTTCCCCAGAACACTCTGTTCCTTACACATAGTCCTGGTGGGGAAGGTTCTCCAGTCTTTCTGACAGCTGCTTTTGTATACTAATGTTGAGTCTCTCTCTACCCTGCTCTGCTGAACCTTATAACATTTTCAACTTAAGCACTAACCCTGCTGTAAGTGGGAGAGCCTCTGGCTAATGGAATCCCGTTGCACACCTCTTCTGTGTTCTACCTTCAGAAGTACAGTGCTGTCCATTTGAAGCAGGTCACGGTGGGGCTACTTAAACCACCAACTTCATCAAGTTCTGTTCCCTGGAGGGGCTCTAGTCAAACGTCCATAGGAGCTCCTGTGTCTGAAGAGAGGTGTCCATTTGTATTCCTGGTGTGTGTGCATTTAGGGTGTGGATTTGTGTGTACAGGTGAGATTTCAGACCTGCAGTTTCCACATCTGTGGACTGAGCGAACTGCAGATGGAAGATGTTCTCAACAAACACTACACAGTTGACTGAACAAGTCCAGACTCCTCTTTCTTACCATTGTCCCCTAAACAATACAGTCCAACAATGGTTTGCATATCATTTATCATTTGCATTGTGGGAGACAGTTTTCTGGAGTTGATTTAAAGCCGGAGGATGTATGAATTACCTAATTCCTAAATATCCTTGTATTTTTAAAATAAAGTGTACTTGGTCATGTCCTTTTTTGTATGTGGTAGGACTTGATTTCTTAGCTTTTAAAATGTTTTTGTTTATGCACATAATTCTGGTTTGTAGTTCTTAAATTTTTACATTTTTGTTGCCTTTGGGTAAAATGATTATGACTGAAATCTATTTTTTTAAGATGTATTTTTACTTCTATGTGTGTCTCTGTACATGAGTACAGGTACCCGTGGAGGCAGAAGAGGGCATCAGGTCTCTTGGAGCTGGAGTTACAGGCAGTGAGTCATCCAGTATGGGTGCTGGGAACATTCCCATGTCCTCCTGAAGAGCAGTAAGTGCTCTTAACCACTGAGCCACTTCTCCAGCTCAATAGAAATCTTTGTAAATAAAATAACATTGGAGTAACATTTTCCCTCGTAATTTAACAGAGAATAAATGTTTATCCTTTGTCCTTGTGATAAGACAATACAGCTTTAAGTTGTATACTGTCTAAATTTTTCTACTAAGTTTTATATGCATGTGACCTTCTTATTGCCATTTAAATAAATACTCAAGAGCAGAGTATGTTGGTACTCAGAGAGGATCCTGGGTTTAAAACCAGCCTCGGCTAGATCCTAAAAACTAGATCATAAAAACTTATCTCAAAACTAAAACAAAAAATAAAATAAATTTAAATTCTAGAAGCACAGAAAAAGAAATTCTGTATAAGGAAAAGAGTTTGACATGAATCAGTTATTACTAACAGTGGGCAGGGCTTTTCTTATTTACCTTTTTCCTTTGTCAGGAAGTAGGGAGGGGCCTTACATCCCCGCACTGTGGCTGTGTTCTGTAGATTAAACTCTAACAGTTTGCTTTACATAGCTCACAGCAGTGCTGTTTGCTGCACCAAAGACCCTGGCAGGTAAGATTTCTTTGTGAATTATACCTTTTATCAATGTGAAATGGCTTCCTCTACACTGCTCACTGCCCTCTCTTTGAATTCCACTTTGATATGGATACTGGCACACCTGCATTTTTTTTTTCTATTGACATTTGCCTTTTAAGCCTGCTCATATACTTTCAAACTTAACCCTTTTGTAACCTAATTGCAAAAGACTGAGTCAGATACACTCGAGTCTTGATTCAGTTTGTGTGTCTGTGTCCACCACTAGGGAAGTAAATTGGCTTCCGTGGAATAGGGTAACTGTTCTGTTTTGGCTGATGCCCACCATCTTTATTACTACTTTCTGTTTTGTGATTTGTGTTGTAAACTTGTCTTTATCCTCACTTTTCTTCTGGTATAGAGGTTGGCCACTGATAGCCTTTTGGGGGCAGCATCTAGGCTGGCAATGGCTGTCCTCTTCTTAATGATTTCGGTACTAACGAAAGGAACAATTCCCAGCCGTAACTGTTTGCCCAGAGCTGAAAAGATTTACCACCGGGCTTTAGAGAAACTCTTCGTGACCAGGCATAGTGTGGTACGCTTGTAATCTTAGAACCGAGGAGGGAGAGGCAGGAGGTTGTGAGTTCAAGGCCAGCCTGGGCTACTAGGGAAGACCTAAACAAAAAAAGAAACAAAGAAATAAAACAAAATAAAACAAAACCTTCAAACTAAATGCTCTGCTAGCTCCTTGTTTGCTAATTATTCACATTGGATATCTGCTTTTCATTTTGTTGTTGGGTACATTCAGTGGCCGTGAGACATTTAAATTAATGCTTTCCCTAAAACTTATTTCTAATTGTTACCCAAATCCCAAGTATATTATTTGACTTTTGCTTGTGTGGTATGGTAAGGCAGTCTTTCTTTCCTAGTTTTTGATGGTAAAGTTGGGATTTTTGTACACATTTCTGATATAATCATTATTAATTGAAGTTATATGCCCAGATATCATTTTAAAAGAGCCACTGGTTGCATTTATAGTCTGTTTACAACTGCCTGTTAATCAGTTTTAAAGAAAATTCCACACTTAGTTTGTGTAGCTCCTGGCTGTCCGATTCTTGAAGCCATAACTACATTTTATGTTTCAAAAATGACTCCACTTGGTAAGGGCATTTCTTTTAGTGCTTGACAGAGAGAGAGAGGTAGGGTTATGTTTGCATTTGTAAATATTTCTCAGCATCCTCCAAATATGAACAAAAACAAAAATGCTTTAAACCTTGGAGATAATTAATCACTAACCCTTGTAGCCTGATAATGTCGAGGAGTCTGAGGCAAGTCATTTACCCAGATAAATATCTTGTTTCCCTTCTTTGAAGCTTAGAAAAAAATGTGCTTATTAAAAAAAAAAAAACTCCCAATTTTTCAAAGGATTTCTCATTATCTATATACCAACTCTCTCTTGTCCTCATTTCTGATTTTACTCTGGTCATTCTATTATGACCAGGGCTTTCTCTTCCGCTCATTCCTGTAGTTTACATAATTAGCCAAAGTTTCTATGCATTTTCCTTTTGCGTATGTTCACATACACAGTAATGGGCTTCATAAAGACAGGTGTATCTTGTACTTTGCCCATCATCTCCCCTCCCCTCTGTGTCCTCCCATTGTTCCCGTTCCTTCATGTCATATATACATAAATAGTTTCATGTGTCCATATCAAATCAAGGGTTTACAAATAGAAGAAAACATGGTTTTTGTCTCTCTGAGCATGGCTTATTTCACTTAACGCTGTGATCTCCAGATCTTCTGACCTGAAGGTGACTCCCACAATTGGGGTGGGTCTTCCCACATCAGTTGGGACAGTTCATCACATGAGTCTCCTTACTCAGGTGATTCTAATTTGTGGCAAGTTGGCATTAAAACCAACCATAATACCTCTAGAGGTAGTGTGGACCCATCAGGGACTTGGCTGATTCCACATAGAATGAATGACCCAGTCTTAGTAGATATGACCAGGTAAGGTACCTCCTTGCAGTAGACCTCTGTTACTTGGGTAAATAGCAAGGCATCTCCAGTGATATCCATCTACCTATGACACAGGCATACATACCTGCTGGGTACACACACAGGGCATTGATAGCTAATCATTTTTGAGGTTTAGGGAACAGAGATAGTGAGTAATTGCTTGACTCCTTAGCCTCTAGTCTCTTGACCAAGAATTCTTTCCAGCTCACTCTCTGCCTCTAGCCCAAGAACATTTTATAGAAAGTTACACACGGGATTCAAATCCTGATACCAACAGCCATATTCCTGTAAATGACACAATTTTATCCTTTATGGCTGAACCCAAATCCATTGTGTAGATTGACCACATTTTCTTTATTTTTTTTCCATTCTGCTAATTCCTCTACCTTGGCTATTTTGAGTAGTGGAGCAATGATCATGGATACACAGCATCTCTGTGGTCTGTTGACTTAGAGTCCTTTGGGTATATACCCCAAAGACGCAGCTGGGCCATATGAAAGTTCTGCCTTAAGCTCTTCTAAAGAACCTCCACACTGGGTCCCATGAAAGCTGGACTAATTTCTATCTCTCCCACCAGTGTAAAAGTGTTCTTTTCTTTTCTCCACATGGACTCCAGCATTTGTTGGGGTCTGTTGGGGTTGTTATTTATTTTTTTAATTGGATGAGATAGAATCCAGTGTTATTTTAACTTCCATCTCTCTGATGGCTGAAAAACTATTATATATACATTATATATATATAATATATATATTCCATCTTTTGAGAACTGTATATTCATTTAGCTAGCCTATTTATTGATTGTCTGTTTGGTTTCCTGCTAGTTTTTATGTTATTTATGTCTTCTGGATATTAGACACTGTCATGTTCAAGATCAGAAGCTCAACTGAGCATAGGAAAGAATCACCCTGTAACTAGGCATATGATAGAGATTTGGAATTATGCTGTGTCTTTTCTTCTTAATATAGTACCCATGCTAGTTTCCTTTGTGGCTGGAACAAAGAGTAGCAATTTTAGTGACCTAACCAGCACAGGTGGATTATCTTATAGCACCAGAAGCGTCAGCAGCCCTTAGGTCCTTGTGGAGTCTCTCAGAGAGTATCCTTGTCCAGGTCCCAGAGGGTGCCTGCATGTAGGACCAGTAGCACCACATCCTTCCCATCTCCCCATGTCTGTTTCCATCAACACAGAACCTTGATTCCCCTGCCCCCTCCTTTCCATACAGGAAGCCTTGTGATGACATTGGGCTCACCGCATATCCAGGGATATCTCCACATCTCAAGATCATCTAAATAGTCTTATTAGATAAGAAACACAGAGCCAACACAGGGGTGATAGCCGAAGAGTTCAGAGAAATAGCGAAGAGCCGCTGACTAACCTTAGCTTACCACCACGCCGTAGCTTCCCAAGAGAGAGCTTCTTCCTGTCTAACCTGCGCTTTTATTGCCTTCCTGTTCTGCCTTCTCATTGGCTCTAAGCCCAGCCACATCACTTCCTCATCACTGTCTGTCTATACAGACCTCCAGGTCTCTATGGTTGGTACTGGGATTAAAGGCGTGTGTCACCACTCTTGGCTTTGTCCTTGACCACACAGAAACTCTGTTTGCCATGTGATCGGATTAAGGGCGTGTGCTACCACTGCCTGACTTCTGTTTATGGCTCGCTATGACCTCTGACCTCCAGGAAAACTTTATTTATTAACATACAAATAAAATCTCACATTTCAGCACAAATAAAATATCACCGCAATGGATCATCACCATTGTGGATCTCTCATTTGTCATGTGGGGTGACATGTTCCCAGGTCTTGGGATTTAGATTCCAGCATGTCTATTAGTCCTTATTCAGCGGATTACACTGCCTACCCTGGAACACTCAGGGTCCTCTCACCTACACTCCATCCAGAAGAGCCAGTAGATTGAGTCCCTTCCTCTTCCTCACCTCTGTCCCAAAGGCACTCATTCACTAGTATTGGCTCACTCTCCCACTGAAGCATCTGTATGTGGACGGATGGGTGTTATTGACTATTTCTTCTGTTCCTCTTTCTGTCTGAATGTAACTATGCTCTTCTTTCAGAGGGACTTCTTACCTCCATATCCACCTGGTGTCTAATTGCATACAGTAATTAAAACATTCAGCACACTGAGCAATGGTACCATACTGTGTGGCTCAGCTTGGAAGGGTAAATAAAATACGACGACTGTATCTTCTGAGAAAATCAACATCCCTGCAGTGATCCCCATCACCATGTTCTTTCCTTTATTTCTGGGAAACTTTACTCTGCCTATCATTGCTCCCATAGTCTGTGGCTCTGCTCCAGACAGATTCTTACATATATTAAACTTCTCTTTTTTGTCACTGAATTTTTCTTTAATTGCCTATCTTTGAGTCTTTTCTCAGCTTTTAAAACCAGATCTCTTTTTATCTGTTTATCTGTTTTTTTAAAAGAAGCCCCCCCCCCCCCCCCCCCCCCACCCTCTGCTCCTTTTTTTCATGGAAACCAAATTTCCTTGAATTTCTGAAGAACACAAAGCAGGTTGTCTAAAATCTAATGGCATTTCATACAGGCAATCATTTTCTTAGAAAAGTATATTTCTCTTCATTCTTCACTTTTGTTTTTTCTTAATTTAAAAATATATCATCCTAGGCCCTGCATTAGATAAACTTTTAATTTTTTATGATTTGTAAGTGGAGATGGTTCTACCTGTCTTTGTGTGTTCTCTCACAAGTCTCACAACAAATAAATGGATTATTTGGGTACTCTTTATCCTCTGCTCAGGTGTTACTCGTGACATCGTGTGTCACAGGTACAGCTGCAGTGTGTTCCAGGGTGTGAGTGGTGTGCACATATGAATGCATGTCACTGTGATGTAATACTGGTGGCAGAAATAGTGACAGACACATTTTGGTGACTACATATACATGAAGGAACTTTTCTATTAATGGAACTAAAGGAGTTATTTTTCTTATCTCTGTTGATAATGTTTGAATGTCTATTCCCTCTAAATTTCTAGTCCCCCAGACTAAGAGGTGTGGTCATAGTACTATCTGTGGGTGGTACCCATATGAATTAGTGCCCTTATCAGAGGAGTGGCTTGAGGGGACAGGTTTGGTCCTTCTCTTCCTCTTCCACCGTGTGGTAATGCAACAAGAAGATACCACACTGGGAGCTGAGGACAGACTCTTTCTAGACATTGAATTGCTCAGCACCTTGATCTTGTACTTGCAAGATTCAGGCCTTAGAGTGCTGTATTTCTATTATTTATAAACCATTCAAGGTGCCTCGTTAGTGCATTAGGTAGCTTATCAATCTCATAAATTATCTAGTCTATAGTACGGATGGGAAATGTAACCGAGTGATTGTAGTTGTCTAATTTAAGTTCAAACACAGGGACCTGGAGAGTGTTCAGGAGGTGGAGACTGCACCATCTTAACAGTATTAACGATGTGCACTGGTCTCTCCAGGGAAACCCCAGTCTGGGTGAGGCAGTGTATGCCTTTCTATGGTGTCACTGTGACAGACAGACTTTGAAGGGGGACAGATTTATTTTGACTCCTGGTCTCAGAGGGTTCAGTCAATGGTTACTTGGGCCGAACATTGTCCTGGCATAAGCATGTGACAAAGGAGAGCATTGATGTCACCACACAGAGGAAAACAAGGAGTGAGGCATGAAGCAGCCAGGGATAATATGTCCTGAAAGGACCTGTCCTTGGTGACACCTTCCTCTAGCCAGGTCTTACTTCCCAAAGTTTCTATGGTGTCCCTAAATAGCATCACCAACTGTGGGCCAGGTATTCAAAACATGCCTGTGAGGGACACATTGGATCTAAAACAGGCAGCAAAGGGAGATCTGCCCCCGCAAAGGGTGGCTCTCTCTTTGGAGGAAATTTATCAGTTTCCAGGCACTGGAGGATAGAGCTTGCCCTGGTGGCCCGGGGCTGGGGGTGGGAGGTGGTAATATATTCTCACGTGCTGACAACACTCTGTTCTGGGTTTGTTGTTCTTCAGTGTAATCATTAATAAAAGTCCTTTTCTATCTGAGGAGTGGCCCGGTGTGGATGATTCATTATGTGTTCCTTAGAAAAGGGGTGGGAGGAGATGCCAGCGGCTAGGTGCAGGCAAGACAAATGTTGTGCATAGTGTTCTGTGATGTTAAGAGGCTACAGCGCTCCCGTCTGCAGGGGCGCAGGTTAAGGTCGGACCAGACACATTTTATGTATTGGTTTTCCCTTCCCCTCCTTCTTGCTCCTCCCTCCATCTCTTCACCCACCCTGATACTCTCAGGATTCTCATTTGGGGATGAAATATAGTGGTATTCTATTTGTACTGAAATGTGATTTTATTTGTATGTTAATAAATAAAGTTGCCTAGGGGTCAGAGCTATCAGCAAGCCATAGCGAAAGCCAGGGCGGTGGTGCCTTTAATCCTAGCACCCGGTATTCCCAGGCGGTCTCCCATCCAAGTACTAACCAGGCCCGACCCTGCTTAGCTTCCGAGATCAGACGAGATCGGGCGCGTTCAGGGTGGTCTCTTGGCGGAAGAGGCTAGCTGGCGGAAAGCGGGTAAGACTCTTAGCTCTGACCTCTTTGGCTTTCATCTTTACATTGGCCCTGTGTCTCTTATTTAATAAGGCAGCTGGTTACATCTACAATGAAACCTACCCTGAAAAAGGATGCCATGTAATTTGTATGTGAGACACAGAGACTGCCTGCCGCTCTTATTCTTGAACTCCTTTTGGGCCCCTTGCTTGACTGAGTGCAATAAATGAGGTGTCACTTAAGAAATTGTGATATAGAGATCACCAGTATTAGGCCAAAAGTACAAACTATTAATTGATTAAAAAGTAATTAATGAAAACCTAATTAAAGCCGACATTCTGAGCATGGCACTCCTGGAATCCTGGGACAGTCTCAATTGCCAACTTTCCTCTGAGATTTCCATGTATAATTGAGAGGTATTAGGCTCTAATGGATGAGATTAATATGAAATTTAATTAATGGAAAAGGAAATTAAATCTGAGTTTTGTTTAAAAAAAAATTTCCAGAGACTGATAGGTCGCACCAGAACAGTAGGTGTTAGAAGGTTCATTAAGGAAAATCTTTACAAGTGACGAGGTGTCACTTTTGAAATGACACCTCCTTTTTCATTGCCTCCCTCATCCTGTGTCATTTGTCTCCATTACACTACATGTGATATCAACTCAGGTTGCACGAAGTAAGGGGAAGTATTACACTGAGAGAATCGGAAGTTTGCCCTCATTCCCAAACAGAAAAAGAACATTCCGATGTCCTTCTCATGTAACTTCCCAGTACAGGAAGGAATAAACAAAGGTTGACCTTCTCAGTTGCTCAGAAAGAAATTGAGTGTCAAGTCAACATAAAGTATTATATTAAAAACAAATTTGCTTTTCCTATGGTTTTATAAGAAATTAACTTCATTTTCTATGCAAGGGGCCTGCTCCTAGAAGGACTGATGAGCATGTAGAGTTTATAAGGTTCCTGATTATGTCGGCTCTCTGGGTGATTCTGTGGACCACAACTTGACCTTTCACAGGATTCATTGCTCTGTTTCATTGATCTGCAGTTAATCACTTCTGGGTTTTGATTTTTTTTCCCCATGAAATGAATTGGGGAGTTTAGGTGTGTATGCTCAGGGCAGCTCATCATGCCATTCTAGATGTTTCTGAAATTCATTGTTGGGAAGAAACCTTATTATAAATGTGCACATTAGCACTGGGATATAGCCTGGAAGGTGTGTTTTCTTGGGTGGCTTAAGTAAAGGTACCTTAGATACTAAGTGGATAGGAAACCAAACGCCTCTGGCCACAGAATGAAGGAGCAGTGCATTGGACCCACAGAGGTGGGTATCCTGATCTTAGCTGGTTTGTCATCCTGGGCCCCACCTGTTCCTTTGCCCTTGGCTCTTTGCTCAAAGTAGAATCCTTAGCAATAAACATCTTTTTTTGACCACTTCTTGGGGGAAAAGACCAATGTTTGGCACAGTTCTCTATTGCATCTGTCATAGTAGGCGCTATAGTCTGGTGTGAAAGTGTGAGCTGATAGTGTTTGGAAATGTGCCAGCTTTGGTCTACTCTCCTCCCTTCCTTAGGTTGCTTCTCTGCCCACACTTTCCCTGCCCCTCACAGTAAAGCCAACAAGAATGTTCTATCTTGGTCTCTTGGCCTTGCTTCCCAGGCTACCACTGCGGCTGTGAATTGGGAATTACAGGTAGCTTATTTTAGGAAGCCCTGGCTTCATCATGTGTAAATGGGATGATAGTCTTTTCATCATGGGAAGAACATTAATAGAAGAGAATTGCTATTAGAAAGAGGTATTAACATCATCAAAATAATCACTGTTATGTGTTTGGTCCATGACATCTTGGGCAGTTTGGAAGGTCTTGAGTATGGAGTTAGGTGATGCCAACATTTTTCTAAAACTACTTTCATAACTTACTTCAAAGCCACTTGTGAGAGCAAAGAGCCCAGCATTAGAGATAGCTGTGGGAAACCCTCCCACTGCAGGCTTTTAAGGAAGAGCCTCTCAGGGTTCACCTTGTTTAGTTCCTTCTAAGTTTACGAACCTGAACTACCAAGCCATTCCTGCCGCTGTGCCCTGTAGGGCTGTGGTCAGGATTGACCGTGTTAATATAGCGGAGCTTGTGAAACAGTATCTGGTACACAGTAAATGCTCACCGTTAATGATCGTCATTAATATGACTGATAGGACAGCATGCACTGTGAATTGCCAGGAGTGGCTCCTAAATGCACATTGTCCACACTTGCCTTTCTCCACTTCCCCATCCTCACCCTTCTGTCCTCCCCTTTTCCCTGCTTTCCTGCCTTCCTTCCCCTCATTCCTCCATCATCTTCTTTCTCCTCCAGTCTGCCTTACCTTGCTATTTTGTTTTCTAATATTGTAGTCCCAAGGACTTCTTGGACAAAGCTTCTCCAGATGGAAGTGTCCCATGGTCACTTAGAGCATGGGACCTTGAGACAGTCAGCCAGACTCAGGGAGGTAATAGGTCCTCTACGCATAGGCTAGTTTACCTTGGAGGAGGGAAGATATTCTGCCCCCACACCTTGTTCTTACACTCAGGTGCCTGCAGATGGCCAAGGACTTAAACACACATCTGACTGTGCAGCCTTTACTTACTTGGTGCTGCTGTCATTGTGGACAACATGTGCCACTCACTGTTCTGAAGTTTGCACGGTGACTGGGCTGTCCAGTAGGCAAATTTGCATGTTGTATAATAGTTTAACCATAGATGACACTGAAGACCATAGGATGTCACATCAACACACTACTTCCTTTTCAACCAGGGTCCAGAGAGTCAGCCAGGATTTCTTACCTAGGTTTTCTACCAGTTTTTTCTTCGTTATCTCCTCATGAAGCAATGCCCTCATCATGATGTACTTCTTAATAATTCTCCCTAGGGAAGAAGTTTCTGGTCAGATACATGCACATGTGGTCAGTTTGCAAGGTCTGCTGGGAAATCAGTACCTTGGAATATAGGTCACACAGCAATCTCTTAAGAGTTCAATCTGTTTCATTTGGTCCCGCTGAGACTCATAAACTTTGACATGGTGGCTTCAAGAACATGCAGTCATGAGTGCCTTTGTCTAGGTGATGGTACCATAATCAAGAGAGTTTCAGAGAGGTTCCTGAGCACCTGTAGCATCTCGCAGACCCATATGTTTCCCAGGGTGTGGTACTTACATCCAAGGAGGTCACTGTCTGGCAGGGGTGATGTTTTTCCCCTTAGAGAGGGTAATTAAATTGGTTGGTCACAGCTTTCCTGATTTTAGATATGTGATCACAAGGAGATTGTTTATCCATTCCAAGACACTTTATAAGCAAACATTAACAAGAAAACAAAATAAAATAAAACATCAAAATCTCATATACTAGCAGCTGCTGTTAGTACCCTTGTGCCCATTTTAAAGGTGGGAAAGAGAGCCTTAGAGAAGTTTAAGTCCCAGATTACACAGCTAGAAGATCTAGTTGTGCACCCTCTATGCTGTACCAACTCCTCAGGATGGTCATGTGGAGCTGACTTTCTGTACTCAGTGAGTAGCTTGAGCATGCTGGGTACTTAGTGTTGATAATTATACCGAAGTCCTGATTTGCACACTGCTTGATATATCCTGGCTGCTTTTCCAAGCATATTACATAATCAAACACCTTAGTTATCTTTCTAAGCCCAGTGAAGGTATTATGTCCCCATTCTGCAGATAAGGAGCTGGAAGATAGAAGTAGGTTGCCAAGGAGATGAGGCTAAGCAGCCAAGCAGAGTTTCAGAACAGAACAAGTAGTTGTTCCTCGACTCTTGGTTTTGACTTCTATACTGTTCTATGTAGAATTTTATTCAGCAATTTTTGTTCTTGTTCTTTTGCTTTGTGGCAACACAAGGAAGAGATGGTTCTGATAGAAAAGGGTGTGTGCTGGATTCCTTGGTTCACGTAGCCTTGTTCAAGGCAGGATGGGTGGGGTCCAGGCTTGACTGTGGTTTTCCTAGGCAGGGTGGGTGGCATGACAGATGGGCTCAATCATGGTGTGAAGTAGGCTTGGGCAAGCTTGGTCAAATCCTTGGGAAAGTTATGGATGGTTGGGTGTCCCTGCTGTGTCTTTTCTCTTGATCATCTTCCTCCTCTGCAGCCCTTATAGCACCCAATGCTTATACTTCAAGGCTGGAACCAGGGTGTTGGTATCTTCTCCTGAAATGGAGGTTTGGTGTTAAAAATATTTTCTTGGTCAGGTCATGTGTCTGGCTTTTTTATCTGCACCATCTCATGTATTTCCCAGTGCAACTATGGGAGGCAAGTGCTGACTTGCTGCTGGGGAAACAGAGGTTCACACAGCCAGGAAATGGTTGAACTAAGATGTGGACTCTGGGCTGAGTGACTCAAGCAGACATTGATGCCTGATGGTACTTTTGAGTCTTTCTTTGTCTCCGTCTTTTTACTACTGCTATCTTAGACCTGGACCATGGATGGATGGTGTACTTACCCTGCGTCCACTCTTGTTTTTGAAGTCTGTTCATAGTCCAAAAGTTTTGAAATATTAGCTCATTGAGGATTGGAACTTTATCTCTCATAGCCACTGTGTATCCCTATTGTCCAACAGCATGCCTGACACATGGTATGCACGTAAGAATACCAGAAATGATAAATGGATAGGCAGCTAATTTTAGAACATTATTATGGCTGGTAAATTGCCTATCATTTACTCATCTACTATTCTTTATCGTCCTTTCCCATTTATCCATCTACCTACTTATCCATCTATACATTCATTTATCTGCTAATCACCCTTCTCTCTCCATCTGCCCATGTATCACCCATACATACACCAATAATTAATTATTATATATGTATCTGTCCATCCATGTATTCATCCACCCACCCATTCATCTAACCAATTGTTTATCATAAAGTAATGCATCTACTCATTGACTATTCATCCATCTATTCATGAATTCATCTGCCTCCATCCACATATTCATCACTTGTTCACACAAACATAATTCATAATCATCCATCCATCCATCTATCCATCCATCCTTGTGTCCATCCATCCCCCATCCACCTATACATCACTTGTTCACACATACATAGTTTATTTCTGTCTGTTTATCCATTCATCTATCCTTCATTCTCTCATCTATCCAACTAGTCATTTTTTCAGAGCAGGAAAAAGGCAAATTGCATCTGATGCTCCTAGGTTAGATTCAAGTGAGTACTATGAAATTGATCTTAGATGAAGTAAATACAGCATTATATCTTATTTTAAGAGTGAATCAAGATAAAAGCAGACACTTCATGAGTTAATGAGTGTTTTAAAATTTGAACCTTCATCTAAAATATTAAAATGCAACATGTCCTTTTTCTCATGTTTTTTCTGTAGATGATCAGAAATAGCCTGAGTAATTCAGATACAACTCCTTGCCTGTTAGAAAGTTATGTGCACTTTAGGGTGCAAACCAGAGGTTGCAGACATATTAATATTAAAGAGCTTGAATACTGCCTAAAGCTAAGGTGTGGTGTATTGAACAAGTACTGGGTTACTGAGTAGATTTTTATAGTATTCAGCTAGGGGATACTGGGTCATTCCTTGTGTCTGTCATTGCAGGGCCACCCTGGGACACAGGAGATCCCAGCTCTGCCTCTGAGGTTGGGATTTGGTGCTACTCATCCCATGAGAGGATGCTGGGGATTCCGTGCTGCTCCTGTAGACTCCTGCCTGTGGTCACAGCTAACGAAGTAGCTGGGCTAGAAGGGAGCCGATTACCAGTGTACAAGCTTCATAAATATGAGATGAGACGGCTGGGGTGGAAATGAAAGTTGAGATGCTCAAAAATAAAGCGTGAAAGAGCCCTGGCCCCGTCTAAGAACAGGATTGATCTCTGTACGCTGGCAGAATGTACAATTTCCCTTCACTTACTACAGAGTCTCTGTTTCTATAGAAACCACCAATTTTATAGACAGATTGGCTCTGTGAGAAGGCACTGTGGGTTCAGTTTGAAGCCAAGTGCCATCAGGGCAAGGCGCTCCCAACCCCGAGGAGGGGGCTTTCTTCTGTGCTCACTAACTAGCTCTCCTGGGGATGGTTAATGATCACTAGGCTTGGAACCTGTCAGGATTATTACAGTAACACTTGCAGGGCTGCTTTCCTTCCATGGAGCCCTGAAATCGCTGCCAGGTCTACACTTCCTGGAGTGTGCTCATGGAGGTCAGAATCAGATTCATTTGTTCATCAGATACATGCTGATATCTTAACACCAAACACTATGCAGAGGCCTGGAGGCTGGAATACAGTAGTGGAGGAAGACAGGCAGATGCATAGCTTCATTTTAGCTGACAGAGAGGTGTTTCTGTCCATGGCCACTTTGGAGAGAAGGTTCTGATATTTAATGAGCTCATGAATAATTTGGCAAAGATAGGCAATAACCAAGTGGTTCAGGTACCTTCAATTCATAACAAATGACCCCAAACCTAGTTGCCTAGCTGAACATGGTGGCATATACCTTTAAGTCCAGTTCAGGATGCTGAGGCAAGAACACCAGGCTAGCCCAGAAAATTATTGAGATCATATATCAAAACAAAAAATATATAATGACACAGTCCAACAGTGCTTTTAGGTGTTCAGAAGTCTGGGGCGTGAATTAGACAGGCATGGTGGCAAGATGCCTCAGTGCTCTGTGTTTGGGATTTCAGCTGGGGTGGGCCAAAGGCAAAAATGACTGGCAAAACTGAATGAATTCTCATAGCTAAAACCTTGGTTTTCCCCATGCCATGTTGGAGTGAATGTGTTCAAGAACAACTCTTCTGTTCAATGGCTGCATTAGGCTGGGTGGTCTAGAACACCTGGAAACGAGATGACATTACATTGTCTCTACATTACTTCCTCCACTACCTAGGCCTCCTCACACCATGGCTTCCTTAGAGAAATATAACTCCTTCCAGGGCAGTGAAAGCTCGGAGGCTTGTGAGCTGGCTTCAGAATTCTAGACCATTATGGCCACTGCATTTTATGGGAGAAAATTGACCACCAAGGAAGACCAGAGTGGATGCAGGGAGAGAAGAGGGACGGGTGCTACCTCTCAGCTGTGGAATGGTGTACATGGCCATGAGGGAAGGAATTGATGGTGTATGTCTGTTGAGAGTTTCTCCATTGAGTCATCTAGATCTTTCTTTTCTGTATCAGGGTGTGGTTGGAGCTGAGGGAATGAACACCGTAATAGTATTATCCTTGGGGGACTGATCTACAATCTGGAGTGAGAGCAACATGGGTGCTGCTTATGCTGGAGAGAGTAGCTCCTCTCATCAGGCCAGATTTGGGTTCAGAGATACAGTCCTGACTCGTGTCCATGTGGTAAATGGAAATGGTCACGAATATGTGGCTGTGTGGTATAATAGTTTGTGTTGACTCAGGCCTAGTGACATGGTAGTCAGTGCCCTTTCTGAGGTGGCTGGTTATGTGGGACACACTCAAAACTATCATAAGCAGAATATTGGATCATTTAATAGAAAACCATTGAGTCCTTCAAGCATAATGAAACCCCAGGGCCTGCAGGAAATGCTGATCTTTGGATCTCTCTCCTCTATTCATTTTTTACTTTTGGGAGCTGGCTGAATCACACTCCCAGGTATAGTTTCCCCACATGGAGGCAAGATGAGCAAATGCCCTTTCCTTTGAGATCAGTGAAAAGGGAAGGCCTCTTATCACCAGCCAGGCAAATCCTAGACCAGACTTGCTCGGTCTTATATTGGATCACTTGAAAATCCCTTAACCAGTCATCTAGGCCAAGGGCATGGGGTGGGGGCTCTGACTGGCCAGTCTTTGGTTACTACTGTTCATCCTTTAACCCAGTCATCCACCCGGTCCCAGTCTTGGAGGATGGGAGGTTATGAGTAGCCAACTTTGGGTTACTTTCCACACTCAATACAGGTTGGAATAAGTTCTCCTGAAGATGCCCCAGGTGTTCTTGGAGACAAGTGATGCAGGAAAGGGTGTAGAGTAGAACAGACAGACTGCCCTGTCAGGGTGTGACTAAGGTTAAGCAGATCAAAGAGATGAGCTAGGAAAAGAGGGGTTGAATTAGAAAAAGAAAGGGGCCTGGGCAGACTTCAGAGAGCTGCTAATGGGGATGCTGGAGAAAGAGACATGCCAGGCATGTGCTGGGGTAAGGGTGAGTATGACAGTGATTGCTTCAGACTGAGAAGACTACTGGAAAATAAGGAGAAACTGGGAGGTTGGATTTGGTCAGTGCACACCATACAAATGCATGGAAATAACACACTGAGCCCCATGAATATGTACAACTCATGTGAGGATAAAAATAAATAAAGGATACTGAAGTGGAGATCTCAGGCAGGAAAACCAGCAGCCAAAGGGAAGATATACTTCAAGAGAGGACTCATCAGGCATGGTGACAACACATGGTGACAGCTCTCACTTGGAAGGTCGAGGCAGAAGGATCAGAAGTTTGAGGTCATCCTCAGCTAGATATCAAGTTAGAAGCCAGCCTAGGATACATCAGACTGTCTCGAGAAGAAAAGAAATCCAGGGGAGGAGCCAACATTGGAAATGTCCTTCGGTGGTGAAATGAGATTTTCTTGTTTGCGCCTTCATTCAACAGGTTCTTCAAACACCTGTGATGTGCCCTGTGATAGGGATATGGGTGACCAATACGGAGACAATTTCCCTGAGTTCATGGGTCTGAGTCCCAGACAGGAATGAAGGTGGTAATTAGAGTCAGTGACAAGTGATTTTATTGAGAAGATTTTTTTTGGGAGTTTGGGTATGTGGTCTTGTGCACTGGGTGAAGAGTGGTGGGAAAGGTGAGTGGTTATTGCCCTGGCTGGAGGCTCCATTATCTAAGAGGAAGAAGAAGCCAGGGCTGGAGGCAAAGGGAAGGAGCTGATTTTATTCTTTTTAGTTTTAAAAATAAGATTAGAGCTCACTCCTTCTGTGCCCTCATATATTGTGACATTCTGTCTGGTCTGGTCCCCAAGAAGAGACCTGGCTACTCATCTCTGCTGGAAGGAGGCATAGACTGGTGCTTTCAGGGAAAGAAGCTACATTAGAACTTTCTTTGCCTGTAGGAAAGGAGGAAGAAGCCCCATCTCTCTTTAGTGTCTCTTCTTCCAGGGTCAGGGGAATCTAGGTAGCATAAAAACACTGCCAGATGCAAGAAGACTGCATTTTAACAAGCTTAGGTCTTCCAGCTAAAGAAAACAAACAACCCAACCTCCCTGTGAGTCTGCATGCTCAGTCTGCATCCTTCTTCCCTGGTGTGCCAGCCATTGTGAATGGCAAGTTGGGTGGAATGCAGGTAGTATGGGGTGGGGGCTGGGGTAATGTAGATAATTGGCCCCTGGGTAATTGAGAGTTGATTGTAATTAACCTAATTTCAGAAGTGAGGCTCGAGATCCCATACCTGTAGCTCTCAAGCAACTCCAGTGAGAAATTTCTTGCTTGCTACTCTCCCTCACCTGACTCTTATCAGAGGTTTGACAATGGGGTCCATTGATTTTTGTTCCACAGGTGACATTTGGTGGAGTCTGGAGACATTTTTGACTGTCATGATAGGGGAGAGGGGCTGGTGGCATCTGGTGGTTGGAGATGGGGAATGCTATTGAGGAGTCTACAAAGCACAGGGCCAAGTCCAGGACATGCTGTGCCAACATGTCAGGGCTGGGAGATGATTCATTCGGTAAGTGCTTGCTTCATAAGCATGAGGAGCCCTAGAACGCATTTGAAAATGGCAAGTATTGGGGCTGTAAAGACGACTTATTCTTTAAGAGTGCTCATCCAGGGGACCTGAGTTCAGTTCCCATCCACCCATGTTGGGTGGCTCACAAACAATTGTAACTCCAGACTCCAGGAATCCAAGGACATCCTGTTCTAGACTCTGTTCAGAATGCACTCACTCACAGGCACAGATACACAAACATACACATACACATAAAAAACAGCCTTAAAAATGGAGGCCAGGTATGATTGTGTGTGCTTATAATCCCAGTGCTGGGGAGATAGAGATAGGAGGGTCCCTGGGTCTTGCTGGCCACCTAGTCTAGCTAAATCAGTGACTTCCAGGTTCAATAAGAGCCACTGTCCCAAAATGTAAATCAGAAACTGATTGAGGAACACATCTGATGTCTATCTCTGGCGTCCAAGTGCATATGCACATGTGTCCATGGGCACCTGGACATGCACACACACACACATACAGATTAATACAAAGTTAAAAGTTGGGAGACCCACATCAGCAGTGTGAAGAAAGCTGAGACACCCTGTGAACAAATCCTGCTCCTTGAAGAATGGAGGGTCCTTATGATGTTGAGCAAAGAAAGATGGGGAGATCTGAGGCTACATCTGTACAGGAAATGGACAGGCTGCTCTCTCTGGAAGGTGGTAGGCATTTGGTACAGAGCCAGGTTTTTGACATAGAATCCTTGGTTGTATTGATAGTCACATCTCAGGGCTCTTGATTGATAACATTCTGGTCTTCTGTCAAGCCTGTACCACCCTTGGCTGATGCCTTGGAGAGGTCAGACCACAATCTCTTCTACCTAAATCTGAAATATGGCGCCATTTAAACTCTTGGAGATGCTTGGCTTTGGGGGTTTCTAAACTTGTTTTCTTCAGCAAAAATACATAGGCACTTAAATATTAATATTTTTCCTTTCTCTCTGTGAGTGCTGGCCTCTCAGAGCCTCCTAATGGGTCTGATGTAAATGAGCACCCTGTCACTGTCTATGGACTTCCCCAAGTGACTCATTGCTAGGATGTACCCAAGGGACTGCCACCTTCTGTAGATAAAGGAAGTTTTTCACCAAAAAGAATTTAGAGTTCTCCATCTTTCAGTGGGTCTGGGTAGATTGAAAGAGACTGATTGTCTGTTCTGTGATCAACCCACTCTGGCTTGGCATCTGTAAATGGCAAGTGGCCTAAACCTGAATGGACAAGATATCCCTGCTGCAAGATAGATGAAGCTCTTACAGACGTGTCCAACCTGTGGTCTGCTTACAGCATGCATCACAGAATAGCTGTGAAAGTGGCCACACACATCTGTAGATAATGATGCTATGTTGCAAAGTCAAATGTCTATTCCTCTGTTAGAGCATTATGCTTAGGAGAGAAAAGCAGACCCAGGAGCTCATACAGTGTCTCCTGGTCACCAGACCCAGCCTGGAGCATTGACATGCAGAGAAGCCACTCTCTGGGAAACAAGAAGGTGATTGCCTGGTGAGACATTCCTGCTCTGCTGGGCACTGGAATCAGGGAACATGGCTGGGGCTTCATCTCTGCCCTGTTTTATTGGAAGTGGGAAATGGAGCTTCACATTTACTTCAAGGCAGATTAGTCCCAGGAGAAACAGAGACCCTCAGCAAATGCTCCTTCTTCCTGGAAGGGCACATCCTGTGAGATGCCCAATAGCCCTGGGAGAAGGAAGGCTTCCCACCAGCTGCCATTGAGAGCATGGGAGTGGCCAGGGCACTGACTCAGTGGAGCTAGACACAGACAGGGGGAAAGAAAATGAGCCTGTTTTTGTATTACCACATCTCTAGGTGTCCCATGCAGGGAGTGTGTGAACACTGTTAAATCCTGGATCTGAGATTAGTTCTCCAGTTCTCTACCAGCCTTGATTGTTGGTAACAAGCAGCTGCCATTCATTAGCTGTATGACCTTGAAAGCTATTTGACCTCTGTGTTGGCATTTCCTCAGCTGCAACAAGCTGATGATAATGCCTATCCTATAGGAAGCTCGAGGCTTGGACCAGATTAAATATAAGTATTAATATTTTATAGAGGTTATAAGACACATAGAAGATATATTCTGTTTGCTATTGTATAAATAAATGTACATATATATATACCTTGCATAGATATAAAATATATTGATATTTAATATATAACTATTTAAAGTATAGTTATATATAATATAAAAAATTCCATAGATCATGTGTCATGCCATATATATATATATAAACTCCTGTTACAATATCCAGTAACAAAAGCCGCTAGTGAATATTCATTTCATTGGTGAAATTGTGGAATGGCTTCATTTGTTCATTCATGCATTCATTCAGTGAATTAGTCAGTCAGTGAGTGAGTTAGTAAGTTTCTGTTAAGTACCAAGCACGGGCAGCAGTGTCCTCTTCTGTCATGAGGCTTATGTGTTGGTGCGCATCAAAGACACATGCAATTGCATAATATGATTAAAAATGAACAAGTGCTTAAGATAAAAAGTCACCAAGTGTGTGGGCTGTCTATATGGGTATTGTAACAGGCTTCTCCAAGGAGGAAAGTAAAACTGAGGCCTGATAGAAGAGAAGGTGCTGGCCATGCTGGTAAAGTCTCAGGGAGCTTTACTAGAGGAGAGCATAGCCTAACGAAGGCCAAGGGGTGCTAGCGAACACGGCCTCACTAGGAACTGAGTGAATACCAGTGAGAAGTAGAGGGAGTGGGCTCTTCATTGGCTGCCTGGTCAGTCATTCCAAGGTGTTTTATATTTCATTCTGTTCCCAAGGAAGACAATGTAAGGCAGTGGTGTGATGGGATTTTTATTACCTGAAAGGCATTATTGCTGTGAGAGAGAATGGCTTGGAGACCTTCACTAGTGGACAAAAAAAAAAAAAAAATCATTTTCCATGGCTGTATTTGTTGCTATGGTAGCATCAATACTTGCTTTGCTTGTCTCCTTTGGTGGACAGAAGTCCTAATGGAAGCTCCTTGGACCTTTCCAGCTCCAGGATCTTACACTGTGAAATCTTTCTTATTACCCCTCACTTGTTTCTTCACAACTTAGTGTGGGGATGATGGGCCTGTGAGCATGGATGATGTTCCCGGCGGGGGGCTGGGGAGCGTAGAGAATCTGCCTCTTCCTTGCAAGTCACCTGTGAGTTGCCCCTACTATGGAAGGGTCAGTTTGTGGCCCTGCTTCTGGAGCATCAATGGCTTAGGCACTTTCCAGGTGGTCATTGAGTTGAGCTGGTATTACCTGAGTGATGTGTAAGATAGCAGATGACCTCAGGGAATGCAGAAGGTGCAGAAGAAGGAAGCTGGAGAACCAGCCTCTCTCTGTCTCTGTCTGTCTCTGTGTGTGTGTGTGTGTGTGTGTGTGTGCATGTACTCTTTTCTACTCCGAAGACAATACATGCTTCCAGAGCCCTGAAGCCACTTTGATGGTCAAGATGCTTTAGGAGAGGTAGACAGCTGCCCAAGGCCGGGCACCTGGGGGAGGCTTAGGAACAGCAGAGGCTCCCAAGAGGAGCACTTTCCTGAGACAGTGTGTCTCATGTGCAGAGTTCCAAGTGTTGGACCTAAGCTTCCTCCTGAAGGTTCAGCCCATCATCCCACGCCCATCTCAAGGCTGGCTGGCTTTGGATCAGTTGAGGCTGTTCCAGTAGCTGATGAACTCTGATCTTCTCTTTCAGGGATGATACCCACTGGGTGTCTGAGTTGCCTTGGGACACCTCCACAACCATGGTATTTTCCTATCTTCAGTCTTTTTGGCAGCTAGACAATTCAGCCTGAATGTTCTTGAAATGGGAATCTTGGAGGAGAGTGAAGCTCGGTTGAAGGGCCCTTCCTCCTTGTCATTATCTAAACAAACAGATGATTGAAATGAATGCCAAGGAAAAAACTGTAAATAGCAACTAGTGAGGGGCCCTTTTCGTGAAGAGTGGAAGTGCTACTCAAATGTGTGTGTGCCAAGGCTCTGCTGCTGTGTTGAACATGGAGTTAATGCTGGCCTTTCATTTATTCAACAAGTATTTATGGAGCCCTGACAAAAATAGTTACTAAGTCAGGCATAGTATCCCACACCTTTAATCCCAGCATCCAGGAGGCAGAGGCGGGCAGATCTCTGTGAGTTCAAGGCCAACCTGTTATATAGGGAGAGTTGCGGGCCAGCCAGGGCTACAGAGTGAGACATAGTCTCAAAATAAAAATGTTAGTAGCAACAGTTCTCATAGAATAGGGGATTCCCAAATAATCAAGATGTTTCAGTTACTAGAATTATCTGCCAACTTGAAGAGGTTGGTATCATCATTGTTCCTACTTTGGGTATGAAACAATGGGTTTGGAAGAGTTGGCCACATCCTGAGGTCATTTAGGCACAAATATTGGGGGTAGAATTCAAATTTATGGCACCTCAACTGAGAACCAGTGATCCTGTCCCCATGGGTGCTCACTATGACAGTTAATCCTGTTAGTGGGATTTAGGATCACCTAGAAGACAAACCCAGGGGTCTGTGTGTGAGGGTATTTCTAGAGAAGCTTAACCTAGGATAGACAACTCACCATGAAAGTGAACTGTGGACCAGAATCTGTCTCTCTATGTTTCCTGACTGTAGACACTAGTGAACAGCTGCTGCATACTCCTCATGGCCCACCTTTCCCTCCATGATGGACTGGACCTTTTCCCTGTCGGTCAGAACAAACCCTTCCATGTTATTGTTGCTTTTATCAGACATTTTATCAAAGCAGGGAGAAAAGTAACTCACACTCTCTCAGTGCAGAGTCCTATGCTCAGTGGCAAGGATATGAGAGGGAGAATAGAGACTTTGGTCTTCATCTTGACTTCATACTCCAAGTCGTACAGCTGCAGAACTTTAAAGTCCATTAAGAGAGTATAGAAATTTCCAGCCTGTAATTTTGGATGTGAAAGGATTCCCTAGAGAAAAATTAAGCTGAGTCATCTCCCAGCTAAAAACATCACATTTGAAGACTATTGTTGGTAGGTACACATACTTCTCTTGATGCTGTGGTTGTGTTGGACAGATAGATGACTTGTCTTCTTGACCCTTGGATGCCTCATCCTCTACTTTTCCATTTCATTTCTTTCCATCCAGTTTGGTCCTGCCTCACCCATTCCTATTTGCAAAATGTCTTTGGGACAAGACATCTTTGGAGTCAGGACTTGGTTAGCTGTTTTCTCAGGATATTGCTTCCTCAAGGTGGCATATTTCGTTCCATCCCTGACCCTCATGGCATAGTGACTCTGCAGCCCAAATATTCCTTCTTCTGAACTTTGTTTTTCTCTCTGTCTCCTGCAGTAGGCTTGTGTTTTTCTAGGTTTGATAAGGAGTAACTTCTTGGTTGTAAAGTTCTTAGGAAGTACCTTTGATGTGACCTTTCCCAGAATATGCATGGGGCCCCTGAAGTTGATGCTAGTTAAACATGTGATACCTAATATCTAATACTAATACCAAAAATAATGTAGGTTTTACAACCGTTACACACAGTGAATACTATATAGAATACATTAACTTTAGCATAGTTTTCTATTTTCTGTTTCTCAATGAGTCCTTCTGTAATCTCAAGGACTCCATGGCTGACCAGGTCCTATAAGAGAAACCTACAAAGTTCAAGTATTATCATTCTCCTCTGCTGTACCATAGAGGCATCATTTATGGGTGTTTTAGGAAAAATGATCCATGGCTTAGGAGGACTAGAGAGTGCAAACCTGAAGCATAGACATGATCTAGGAAGTCATAGAGGATGACTGGGTTAGGGGTCATGGGAATGGAGGGGAAGGATAGAAATGAATGGTCTGATGAGTTAGAAAATTGGCTAATACTCACTGGACGCATGTACTAAAAGAAGATATAGAGAGAGGAAGTTAGTAGCTGAGTTTCTACATGAGAGTATACCTTTTATGCAAATGAGCAAAAGGGAGTGGAGGGAGATTGCAACTGACATTTGTACCTGGTGTGGGGTAGGCCCTAGACAGAGCCTTCCACGTGCTGACATCTGTCGGTCTTAACAATGACTTTGCCGTCTTTGGTTTGCCTCTTCTCTTACTGATGAAGGAGCTGAAGGTCTGAGAGATTATGCTGCTCTCAACGGAGTGGGCCGTGAAGCCCTTCACTGCACTTTTATTTTGGTAAGATTGTAGCTCACTTAGAACACTGGTGGAATGTGGCAAAGCCAAAGTGGAACCTTCCACCAAAATGTTGTCATTGTTTAGCGGTGAAGCAGGCTTCATGAGATGTAAGTTTTCATTTTCTGACCATGTTTGTAGCTGTCTAAACTCTTGTCTAGGGGGATGCACATTATATTCTAGTTTTCTTGTGAGTTTGAATGGGTTCTGTTCTTTCACACAGAGCAGAGGTCACACACGTCTCTACATATGCATAATGCATAATGCACTGTGGATGCTCTGCTATATGAACAGTTTCCTGTCTCTCCTCCAGTTTCTTCTTTGCTTTCCAAGTCCATCCCATTTTTATGGACCTATTTCACTTTTTCATATTGCTTTTTTGGTCATCCCAGCCCATCACTTTTTATCTCTCTTCTTTGCCTTGGTTATAACAATGTGAATACATTCATTTACCCAGTGAGCTTGGGATCTCTTTGAGAACATTAAATGCTGCTCTCTGACCATTTTATGGCCTCTACTGTGTCTGGAATGATGCTTCAGGCACAGGGCTGGTATGATGAAGGACATAAAATGTGAGTTTTAGAGGGAAAGGAAATGGGATGCCAATTTTGATTTCACTATTGTGTGGATAGGTGATCTTGGGCAACTTCAGTGACTTATGACATCAATATTTCCAGTGCTGAGACAAGAGCAAAGTAAGGATTATCCTTGGGAAGATTATATTTTAAAGACTAAATCAGATAATCACTTGTTGAAGGCCTGGCACCATGGTTGATGACCAATAATGCTGGTGTATTTCCCTTCATGTTCTTGAGTGAGTGACAGGGTTATGGCATTGAGAGGAGATAATTTGCTTTGTTTAGCTTCCTCCACTGGTCCAACAAGTGCTCTATGAGAAGACAGGCAGCTACCCAGAGCATACTTAGAATGAAGCGCCAATGGTTGAAGGTGGGAGGAGTGATCTGACCCTCCTCCGCTGCCTCTCAACATTTTATCAACATCCTTTCCCCTCAGATCCCTATTTCTACATAAAATCAGATTATTTATTAATGATGTCATTTATTCAAGTATTTGTTTATTGCCTCCCTCTTTTTCTAAATTGAAGCCTTTTGAAGGCCAAAATCTTGTTTGATTTTCTACCATGGCCCAGCTCCTAGCTTGAGAACTTGCTGTATGGTAGGGATCAAGTAAATGTTGGATGAGTGAATGAAAAATGAGTTGGTGGATTTCAATTTGGCTAAACAAATATTGCCTTAGTACTGACTATGGGCCAGGTTTTGAGCAAGACACTGGATATAGGCATTCATAAGACAAACACTGATCTCATGAAGAAGGGGAGAAGAAGAGAATGGGAGGAGAGACAAACAGGAATGGACTAAGGCTTGGCAGAGGCTTCAGTGGATAAAGGGCTTGCCCAAGAAGTGTGAGGATCAGAGTTTGGATCCTAGAACTCACGAAGATGTGGCGTGAGCTTGGTGTCCCACCTAATTCCAGTGCCCAGGGGGCAGAGGTAGGCATTCCCCTTGAAAAGCTGGCTCAAGTGAGAGATGCTCCTTCAATATGTAATGTGGGAAGTTACCAAGGAAGACATTCAGTGCCAACATCTGGCCTCCACATGCACAGGTATATGCATTCCCACACATATAGATGAACCCTCTCACATGTAAACATGCCACCACATATGTACATATACAATACATGCATGCACATGCCAAAAGGGGAACCTTTATTTTTTCTAGTTTCTGAGCCAGAGTTAGTAGCCACATGGGTGCAGTGGAAGGGGTGGATGAACAGCCTGTGGAATGAAAGCTTAATGAGTCAGAATCATATTCTGTTTTGGAATTGGCTTCTCCCCTACCTCACTACAGATTATCCTGGAAGGCCACTTTGCCTGGCAGGAGAAATTGACATCCCATTGAAATTGATGAAATATTTAAGCGTTTCTCCATCATTGTGCTGAACATTGGCGTTTGGGAAAAACCCATTTAATAAGAGGCCTGACCCATGCAAATGTGTCCCCGTGTCTCCTTTTTCTATGGATTGTACAGGACCCAGGGCCAAGCCAGTTGACAAAAGCATCTCTGGAGATCAAGTACTAAATGGTTTCTTTATCGCTCACCTCTCAAGGAAGCTCCTGTTTCAGCTGCTGGCAGTAAGGGCAGGTTAGACCTGTGAAGTTCTTATAAATGCTACTTGCAAGCTTAAGAACTTTATTTTTTTGAGTGGTTCCTTTTCTTTCCATTCCTCTCTGTTTTCCCCCCTCCTAAACTACTAATGCAATAGGAAGAACAAAAATTTGTAATTCCGTAAGACACAGCAACTATTGAGAGAGAGAACAAAGGGGCTTTTGAAAGACTATAGGCGTTCAGAAAACCCCAAAACATGCATAACCCCCGTGCCTCCTCTCACTGCACAATGGAGCCCTCTCTGATGAACTGTGGGGGAGGGAAGCCAGGCTGAAACCCCCAGCACAACTCCCGTGGAATGAGAAGTAGGCTGTAAGAGGAAAGGGGAGGCTCTTAATGGCAGAGGAAGTGTGGGGAGTCACTGAGCTGGTTCTCTTTGAAGGATTTCTCTTGGCCTTGGCCCCTGCCTGTCACAGTCTCTGCTTCCTATCAACCATGGTATGGGTTGCTTTGTCCTCCCAATTACTCTCTGCCATGATGTCCCGTCATCCCTCAGGCTCAGAAGTGTGGAGCCAAGTGACCAGGAACTGACAGCCCTGACATGGTCAGCCAAAATAAACCAAGGATTTGCCACAGCCACAAAGAAAAAAACAAATAACGACTAAAAGCCTCAAACAAGCAAAAAAAAAAGAACAGAAAAATCAAAACACACACACACACACACACACACACACACACACACACACACACACACACAC